>JAOXJP010000008.1:3445575-3470126 GCA_025762735.1 Platanus orientalis | reverse complement strand
TTTATAGATTAAAACATAGATAATCAATTTTTAAAACTTGAACAAAGCTCTAAGAACCTAAACATATAATAAAATCATATAATCTTTATGCAATTACTTGTTTCATTCACAAAACTTTCAAACTTCTCATATTTTTTAAGAAAATAAGGCTTAGAACATGAATGATCTTTTAAAATTTTCAAACAAAGCTCTAAGATCTTAAACAAGAAACGTGTAAACTTTTGTGATTACTTGCCTCTTATTGCTGAAAATTAGATTCCCAAAGTTTATTGTATTCTTCCTTATTTTTCTCTTCCAAATCCCCAAAGTTTTCTTTAAACCCTGGTTTTTTTTTCAAAATCCATACTCTTGCAAAACTTCTTCAAAAGATCCTATTTCTTATGAGTTTTTATGTTTTTATAAGCCTAAATAACAACCCTAATTCTCAATTTCATGTTTAGGTAGGTCTCTAGTGAAAAAGTCCTTAAAATTGTGCAAAAATCATGGTTGTACAAAATTTCTGCTTTGATGATGTTATTCCACCATAATTTTTCCAGCACAGACACTCGATGGGAAAATGGTCATAACTTTCTCTACAAAACTCGGATTTACTCACTGTTTTTTATTGGAAACTAGACTTTAAGAGCTTTTTAAATCAATAAGGTTTGCTCTCTAATTCGTTATACATTTTTATTGGTGTATTTTTAAAGTTACCTCAAAATTTACTAATTCAGACAATTCTAAACGACATAGACGCTTGGTGGGAGAATTATCATAACTTCTTCTAGGAAACTTCAATTCACTTATTGTTTGTGAGATTGGAAAGTAGACTCATAGATCTTTCCAAGCATATTATTTGTAGGGTGATTCTTACAAGATTGATGCAAATTTATTTATGAAGTTGTCCCAACTGTCTGGGTCAGCTTCAGAACTTGTCATGTTCTTGACCTTTTTTTTTCTTGTTTAGGAAATCACCTTTAACTTTTTCGTTTGGTGTCTGTTTCATTTGCTGTAAGTTGTGTAGGACTCTAGACTTCTGTGCCTGTCCAAAGGTATAAGTTTCACTCACAGATTCTTTCTACATTTTCATTGGTGCCTTTCTAAAATTGTGTCAATGTTCAGATCAACATATGTGCATTTAAGTGGTCCTATGGGTGTATAGAACTTATGTGACATGTGTTAGCATTCTAAGTGTGACACATGTACAATAATATGTGTTATGGTATGGGGTGTTACAATTGATGTTTCCATTTGGTGGGTAAATCTGGATTTTGGGATCAACCCATGCTCATCATTTGCAACCCTTATGTCCTCCCCCAAGTCTCCATCCCTTTAAGCTATTCGGTGGTTCTTTATTCTTTTTGCCGCAAACAACTACATTAAGGTGTAGCTTTGCCAAAATGTTTAATGCTATGGAACAACTATCTAATGTTATGGTGTTTGTATTACATATTCATATAATTTCATTGATACCACCATAGTGCAAGCTATTGGCAATGGAAATAATCATGTCATAAATAGTCTAGTACGTCCTAATTTGATATCCCATGGCTTTGACTGAGGTGGTATTTTATAAACTTTCCACCTAGGTTATGACTTATGATATCAGTGACCCTACTATATTACCTACATATAATTAGCCCCTCGTTGGCTACACGAATTTATTATGCCATTCCACTCTATCTAGATCCACATCTTCTGTTAGATCATAAACCGTAAATCCCTAATGTCTTTTTTTTCCCCATTATTTCAAGTCCTTTTAGTCTTCTCCTTGTCCTTTGTTCCCATCATATTACTCCTAAATGATGCACACGAGTGAACTATCTCAGTTGACTTTCCCCTCATCTTGTTATCTATTGGTGCTATGCCCAAGTCCTTGTGAATGCATTGATCTATGATTTTATCCTCTTTTGTCTTACTTCTTTTTCTTCCTTTTTTAATGGTAAAATTATTTTAAGAGAAAAGAAGAGTACAATGGCCAAGATCAACAATATTTAGTCCTTGATCAATCATCCTTCTCCCACATTTATTGTCAGGGAAGGAAAGAAGGAAACTTGAAGCCTGCACAAATATCATATTTAAAGCTGGTTTTAAGGGTTGGGTGGCCACAAAGGAAAAAAGACAAGCTAAAAAATAAAGTACAAAAGTATCATGATATAAATCTATAAGGAAGAACGAATGTATAACCATGATGGATAATTGCTTAGTCAATCAATTGTATGCATTTATTCTTATTTTCAACCAAGGTTGAGGCAGCCAAAACCCTCTGAGATGGTGAAAGGTTGTGGGAACAGTAGCTCCTTTTCCTTGACTGATGGGTTCCCAGGGTGGGATGTCAAGTATTTATTTAGGAGACATGAAATTGGATAGGAGTATATGAGATTCCATTGCACTTGTGGTGATCCCCAACTTTTAGGGGAATAAGTGATGCATGTGAAAGATTGATCCATGGAATGGGCAAGGATAGTGGTGAGCCCAAATAACCGGATTCCGTTGACCTAACTCTTATCAGATGGAGAAAGAAGATTCTGGTGTGTGATCTGGCAGGAACAACTGCTATATTTCGAAAAAGCTGAAGAATCCTCTTTAAAACAGGAGATACTTGAGGGGTGGTAGGAAGTAAGATGCTGTTGGTGTATCCATCATCACTGGTTGGAGATGGAGGCAGCAAAAAGGTTGCCAGAGGAATGGCCTATCATCTGTCCAATTAAGATAGATTGGCTCTAGCCCAAAGTGTGCAAGGTGTGTAAAGTGTGGGAATTGAATCAGCTATAGGGGGAAGGAAAGACGGTCTGCAACATGTCTCTCACACGTCCTCAGTTGAAATACCTACTAGACATGTAATATGGAAAAACAAGGAGAAAGAGAGGAGAGAAAGGAAGGAGGGAAAGGAGAGAGAAATACAATGTTTGAGGTTAATCGTATGATAGTATATGATCTCTACTTACGAATGTGTATTTATTCATTAGCTCTTATACACCAGTATAATGGTCTACATATGATGATATAGTATGACATAAATACCCCTGGTTCGTATATTCCTTCACTCCCCCTCAGGCTAGAGAATAGATATTGATCATTCCTAGCTTACTCACTATATACATGAACTGTAACCCACTAAGACAATTAGTAAAAATGTTTGCTAGCTGATCATGAGTTTGGATAAAGGGATTGAAGAATTAACAAATTTGAAATAACCCAAGTTGTACATGCTATCATAAATTGTGGGTTAATTAATGTCAATCAGTTTGGGAGGATTAGTTATATTTTAAGCAGTCATATTGTCTGTTGAAGTGTCCAAAGTTAACTTAGAGATATGTCAAAGGTAACTTAAGTTGCAAAAATAGTCAAAATATAGGTTAATGTGTGGGTGCCTATGTTCTCCCATTTAATTGATATTTCTGGGAAGTAATGAGCAATTTGTTATACTTTGGCATATGGTTTGGTGCAGACTACAAACCACTCTCCCTCTTGGAGGTCTTGATGTTTTTAAGGATTTGAATATTGACAAAACCCATTCCTAGTCACTAATGATAATTATAACAGAAAAATTAAATTTTTTTTGTTTTTTTGATAAGAGAAATATTTCATTAAAGAAGAGGACAAGATATCCCACCAAAGAAAAAGCCCAAAGGCCACAAGGGCTTAAATACATAAGGAATCCCTTATGATGTTTCCCCACTCCTGTTTAATTTCTACAACAGAATACCCTCCCAAATATTTAGAATTAGCGGCCCAAAAGCTCCATCTATCTTTAGCCCTTTTGAACACCTTGAAAGAAGCCCTCACATAGTTTCAAAGGTTCTTTGGTTCCTTTCCAGAAGGAGACTAACAAACTAAGGGGAGGATCAAACTCCACACAATCTTCCCCTTCAAAGAGGGGAACAAAAGCTTCCAATTAAGTGTCAACTCTTCAAGACATCTCAGGAAAGTACACCTCATACCCACCTCCATAAGAATAATATTCCAAACCTCTTTTGCATACTCACAATGCACAAAAATATGATTCATGAATTCCCCATCATGAGTACATGGCAAGCAAACCTTAGGGAGTATAAAACAACACTTTTGCAAAGGGAAAGGATGTTCTGTCCAGGATTTGGTGTCTAGGATAGTGTCCAAGACATCATATGGAATAAAATGGATGGGTGATGCATTTTTTGAATACGGAATATGCATTTTATTCCAGACGACGTCCCCTGGTGTCCTGGACACCAAATCCTGGATAGAACATCCTTTCCGTTTTGCAAATTATCCACAAGATCCTCTCCTTACAAGCTACCCAAACGGAAAACAGCACCTTAGAGGGTGCATTAATCTTCCAAATATTTTGCCAAGAAAAGGGATCCCTTTTCTATGACCATCATATCATAACAAGAGCAACCTGAACATGGCCCATTGCTTGCATGAGACCTCTGCATGTCCTCCCTATGATGGTGGAGAATAATTGGTCTTAGAAGCCAAGAAGACAGGCCAACTTGTCAATTTTCCAATCATTCAAACGCCATATAAGTTTGATATCCCATCCATTTCCTTCCCCATCCAACCCCCAGTACTCTACAACCGAAGCATTTTTATCTCCTGCCATGGAATATATGGTTGGTGCTTCCAATATCGACAGTCTAGGAGTACACTACCTTTCATGACAGAATCACATATTCACTTCCGCCCCCACCTCCATTCTAATTTCTTTTGAAAAGGACACCAATTGGTCCATGGTAGCCTTCCAGCCACTCAAACCATATGGACCTTGAATCCAATTGGATTCCCATTTATTAACCAAACCATACTTCCCAATAATAACCCTGTGCCAAAGGATGCCTTTTTCAATCCCAAATCTCCATAACCATTTCAAAAGAAGAGCTTTGTTAGTCTTCCGAATCTTTCTAATTCTAAGACCACCCAGATGCTTCAGATTACACACATCCTTTAATGGTATTAGATGGATCCCTTTATTTTCTTTCCATCTATCCCAAAGAGACTTTGGCTTTTCTCAATGGCAAAATCAATTGAAGCCAGAATCACAAAGAGAGATAAAAAGCAATTTTATTTATAGTCAAAACTAATGGCTAATTTTCACTTCCTAGTCAAACCCAAACTCCTAAATGATTAGTACTTAAACTCCTAGAATCTGAATTTAGTCGTGAAAGAGTAAGGACTTATCCTTTGTAACTAGACCCCACATGTGCTCTGTTATGGGGAGGCACATAAAGATTCCAAACAGAAGGATGTGAATTGCCAATAAGGCTCTACAGGGGAATAACTCTTACTGGAACCTATTGAAGAGTGTTGGAACTGCAGAGACAGACCAGCCATTGCATCAATGGCTCATAAGCTTGATCCTCTGATTATTGTTGTGACTCTAGATATCTGCCTTGATCTTGTAAGTTCTTCTACATTCATCCGGCATTCTCGTAGTTGTAATGATCCTGTTGAACAACTTAGTTAACTTGAATGAGCCATCGTCTCCCAGCATTTCTAAACCTCAATTAGATATCATATGATTCTAAAGCCTTCATTCTCTTCATTTTTATTAAGTTTCTTAACACCCTAACATATGATAGTGCCTGTGATATCCGACCTTGTCAGTGAACTGATTCCTCATAAACTGACATTTCCTATGTGGTCTTCATTTAATTATTTTTTGAAAATAGCTTATCTACATTTCTTTAATTTCTTCATTCTTCACTCCTAAGACTAATTGATCTTCACTCTTACTGCATCTTATATGATCTGGCTCTTCAAAGGACATTTAAATTTCTCTCATTCTTGCAATTTTGTAGACATGATTCTCGCTATCCCTACTCCCTAGTACTATTTTTTGGTTAAACTTTTTTTTTTTTGGGTGTTTTTAAATTAACTACTGTAAAATATTTAATATATTACATGGCTTAAATCCCAGCTTACTACACTTAAAGCTATTTAGGTGGCATTTATTTTGGTCTTGTCCTTGTATTTTAAGATTTAAAGGTCAGCAAGTACAGTGCTCTGTGTGATTGCCATAGCTAACAATGGCAACTGTATAGGAACAAAATGGTATGGGAATAAAGGGTTGGAACTATGAGGTTGGGACAATGGGTATAATCCCAGTATAGTCACTTGGCTGATGCCGCAAGATATTTCTAGCATTATGGCTAGCTGGCGGAACTTAGCTCTAAATGCCAAAAGGAAGGATGATTTGGCACATGGTGCCTGCGGCGGTTTGTTGGTCAATCTGGAAAGAAAGGAATAATAGAGTTTTTGAGAATGGGGCTGAACCCTCCTTCCAAGTGTACAAGAAAGCTAAAATATGCTTCTTTTTTGGGCTAGTAGATGAAGGAATGTGATGATGACCAAAGGGGGGTGGCTTGCTAAGGGATTGGAACTCAGCCATTGGCTTGGTGTAATGTGCCTTTTCTTCTTGTTGTCATTGTCTGCGGGGTGGATGCCTTATCCCCTCATTTTCTATTTTTCTATTATTAATAATTAATTAATTCGTTTTTCTTATTTAAAAAATAGCATGTCAGTAGGTTTGCTTCCATTTTTACCCCAAGTTCCACTCTTCTAACCATAGTCTGAATGATCCCAACATTTTTTTGCATGACAAGGCATTTTTAGTTTTTTTTTCAGAAAAAAAATCATTATTTCTTATTTTTTAAGTTGTCTTACAACTTCTTTTGATCTTGTTATTGTTTCACTGATCTATTGACAGTGTTTTATGCAGAATTGCTTGCTGGGGACCCAAATGGTTAGACTCGAGGGAGCATAGTTGATTTTAGGAATAAACTGCATTTCCTATTAAAGGAAGAAAGCTAGGAAAGAAAAGAATAAATAAAGTGGACTGTGATTGTTGAGGTTTTTGAGAAACTCCCATCTGTTGCATCATATCGTGGCTCCCCTAAGTATTTTTGAAAGGATTCACAATAATGCGTGATGAATATTTGTCCGATAGCATCGCTTGACTCCCCATCATTACTACATCAAGAACTGTGTATATTTATAGACAGAGATATATGTATGGGGTTTTGCTATGATGATTATTGGCAATATTACATAATGATTTGTTGATTTGGGACACACTTTTTAAGGTTGTATGCATGCGAACTTGGATTCTGAGAAACAAAGGCTTTGTTAAAGACAGTCAGAAACTACAAATTCTTCCATAATTCCTCAATTTTATTCAGGAGTAATTGTAAGCCATTGATTGTTTGGTTCTGAAAGACCCATTGCATTAGGTTTTCTATGAAGTATTCACACTGAACGCTAGCCAAAGCATTTGTATTTTCTTATTATTTGATTGTGTTTTTAGGTTGTTCTGATCAAGAAGCATTGAAGGTTTGCAAGTAAAGGATCCTTTACAATGAAATACTATGCACCACACGTGGTAAAAATGGGAAGCAGTATAAACTCTCCATTTTGACCATGTGTCGTTAGTTGAGTATGACTGCTCCGTAACTGCACCTTTTTCTTTTTGCACTTTCAGTAGGTTTTCATGTTTGCACATGTACAAGTCTGTTCTAGTAAGGTTTACCCAAAGAAAAATGAAATGTTTGTTCTAATATTTTATATCCTTGACTGTTTGGATTTAAGATTTAGGTTATGATTATAAAAGCTAGAAGGACTAGAGGAAGGCCAAAATTGACCTGGGTGGAGGAGGTAAAGAGGGACATGGTAGCTTGTAATTTAACAGCAGATAAGGCCCTAAACAGAGCAGAATGGCGGAACAGGATTTGTGTAGCCGACCCCAAATAGTTGGGATAAGGCTATTTGTTGTTGTTTGTAATTTGTACGAAGTCTTACATTTCTTCAGGCGTTGCTTGGTAACCACATGAAAATGAAATAATCTCTATTTGCTTTTCATAGCATCTAAAAGCACTAGCTCCTTGTAATGGGAAAAAAAAAAGAGTTAATTTTTTTAAAATCCCTGTGTTTTTCCATTATTATGGTTGTGCCCATAGAGCTATCCATGTGCACAACATCAAAGAGGACCTGCTCTCCATTCATGCACCTGATTTCTGTACTAAGGGTGATAAATTGGAGTGCTTATAAGAACAGATACAGGTAATTTTCTTGTCACAGGGGTGCAACAACAATTGCACAAGGAGCCTCAGGGAGTAAGGAGGTCAAAATTCTCACATCTGCTGTGTTCTCACCTTGGCTCACTGAATCAGTTACATTAGTAGAAGATGCAGTGGATTCCAATCCCTTCTGGATGTCATTCGTGGCGGTGTCTCTGCTTGGCTCAGTGAATCAGTTACATCAGTAGAAGATGCAATGGATTTCAATACCTTCTAGATGTCATTCGTGGGGGTGTTGGGTGCATGTGAATGGAGACTTCTGGTGCATGTGAATTGAGACCACCACAGTTGCTTCAAGAAATCAACATCCTACAAGCTATTTCGGTTGTTCATCTCATTGCCTGGAGGCAAAAGCAATTTATGGTTCTGTAATTTGGGCTGCTATTTGTTGCTGATGGCTTGTCTCTTGCCTTTGGGAAGGATTCCTCTTTCATAGTTTGTTTGAGACATTTGGTATGTTTTGCAGGTGGTTGCATTTTTAACATCTGCAGCAACAAGTTCTGCTTCTCACAATGCAGTTACTCTATATTCATGCCGGGGACGTGATCACGGCCTTTTTGTCATTGGATTTAATTATGTTTTGGTGTATACGGGTAAATCCAGTGGCCTAATTCCAATCTACACTAGATGGATTTGTTTATGGCAAGATTAAGTTTCTATGATCTCAACTATTAATTTTGTTGTTTGCAGTTGATTGCCATGATATCCTTAGCTCTGCATGAGTGCATGACACCATACAACTAGGGGATCCGTATTTAAGTGTAGTTTAACTCGCACATTATGTATCGACCATGTAAATTGTTGGGTTTATGTCTTGTATTCAACCTGAGATATAACCCATGAATGATAATACGAAAAAAACCCAAATATGACCCAAAACGGGCGAAGGTGAGCAAAGCGAAGGTCCAGGGGGAAGCCCCCCGGCTGAAAATTTTCATGACCCGTTTTGTATCCGCTCTAGGGTCCGGTTCCGACCCACGCAGATTAGGGTTTTGGGGGTTTATATTTGGGGTTTTCTCGATTTCCATGCCGGCTGCACTGTTCATTGTAATCTCTGTTCTTCGATCATAGTTAAAGCTCTTCTCCGTTTTCGCCTGTGAACGTAGGCTTCAAACCGAACCACGTAAATTGTCTTGTTCTTGTGTGTGATTGTTTTCTATTTTATTTTTTCTCTCTTCTTGTTTGTTGCATAC
Organism: Platanus orientalis; assembly: GCA_025762735.1. Lineage (NCBI taxonomy): Eukaryota > Viridiplantae > Streptophyta > Magnoliopsida > Proteales > Platanaceae > Platanus > Platanus orientalis. The sequence goes on along the minus strand of JAOXJP010000008.1, from coordinate 3,460,897 downwards.
GATCACAGATCTTGGTTTTCGCATAACTTAAATCATGGTTATATGCGTTCGTAGTGCTGATGAAAGAAATGGGCACTAAACATGTTATAGAAAAATAGCAATTACTTCAGATACTAACATATGATTTTTTTTTTTATTTTATGGAAAATAATTAAAACCTACAAGTTTTCTAGAATAAAAATCTAGCTTTTATAGAAGATTTAACAATTCATGGATTGGTCATCTTTTTGCAGATCCCGTTGTTTAATCCTATAAAAGAAATGTGAAAATTTGCTCTCATTTTTTCTTCTTTTCTTTCAGCATCACCTTCAAGGAAGATGTTTATAAAACCCGTAGCTGTTGCCAACTTGAGGCTTAAAAACAGGTGGAATTTGTCTTTAAGGATTGAGCTGCAACAGACTTTCCACAAACAATAGAGCCAACTCTAGATATGGAGTCTGATGTAGCATGAATGTATTTGTTTAATTAAAGATCCGAAGTGACATTAGATATCTCCAATCATCCTATTCGATTCCTAGTGTTATGTGGTATGATGTCCCCATCAAAATCCTTATAAGCCCTTGAAGTTGATCTTTAAAAAACCATTTGGAGGAGGCCTCCAAACAGTACAAGATGATTGAGCGACTTGGATTGGAGTCTCCAGCTGTGACGATTCCTGAAACAATATGAAAGCATGGTGTAAGGTATCATTTGGGTGCTTATTTTCGAAGATGATTTTGTTCGTATCAATCAAAATCGACCAACATGTGAAGCGATATAATGAATAATGTCTCTTAAATCACTCTTATTCATATCCACCATATCTATCCAAGATTTTGGAGTCGTTCAAGTAGAACGTGTAATGGGTTATAATGGCTTGTTCTAAGAGAAAGGTAGGTGCCAAACCATAGTCTTTAGAGATTTGGTCAAGTTATAAAAGACAGTGTAATGTGGTTTCATTATGTTTTAAGGCATCTGGGAGATGGGGGTTCGATTTGAATTTTCATTTGTTTTAGGTTGTCATTAATGGCTAAGATTTTTCTACAGGCTTTCCAAAGAGAAGTTGTAACTTTTGATGGAATTTTAAGACTCACAATTTGGACCAAAAGGAGTTTGATGGGGGAGTTGGGTGTTGGACTATTCCAGACCAAGATAAACTGATTTAACTGAGAAAGATCCTTTAGAGTTTGGGAACCAAAGGCATGTGGTCTTGTAAGGGATACATTGAGAGAGGGATTGATTTAATGGCTTCAATTTCATCATGTCAGTGTCAGGCAGTAGGCGGTCTAGGGAGAAAATGTGTATGAAAAATGATGATGCTGAACAAAAAAAATAGGAAGTTGACTCTGTTAGATTTGAAAAATTATTACAACAAAGACACTAGGAAGCTTGCTGCTTTCATATGGACCACATGTCTTTGGAAAATGGGAAATCTTAGCTTGTACGACATTTTCTTTCCTTGTTTTTTTATTTTTACGTTGTACTTAATATAGCTCTAACCATCGTGGCCTTTGCTTGTTTTGTCAAATATACATCATCTCTAAAACCTATTAAAGATGAAAAATGTAGTGAGATGTACTTATTAAGAGGTTTTATAATGTTTTTCAGTAAATAGTTTTTTTAGTGTGATTTATATATCAAGAGGTTTTATAATGTTTTTCATTAAATATATATTTTTCTATTTATCAAGAAACCATTGCTTTTGAAACTACAAATTAATGGTGTTAATTGTGGATGGTTGGAATTGATGATGGGACCACTTAAAGTGTGTTGTACGCATGCTTAAATAAAAGCATTCATATTTACCAAAAAAATTAAAAGCATTCACTATTTTTTTTCTTATTTTCTATGAGGTTTAGTCTCACATCTATGAAATTCACCTCACTATAGTTTATAAAGGTTATAATCAAAAGAGAGTTTATAAAGCTTTACTCATCTTATGCTTATGTATTAAAGCTCTTCCAAGTGTTTGCAGTTTCGCAATGAATGTGCATGCATTAGGACCCTTTAAGCATACTACTTTGTTTAATTCATGAACGATCATTTGTATAGGCCTTTTGTTTGTGTTTGTAGTTAAGTTATTCGCGATAAATGTGTTCAATTTATGGGACAAACCTTTATTTCTTTTGATGGTTTTTGCGATTTGTGGACAATAATTAGGCTAACATAAATGAATTTAGCTCTGGTCTAATCATGATTCATGGTAATTGATTTGCAATGATGTGGATTATTCACAAACACATCTCCAGCCTTATTGGTGCTAAATCAATTACCATAGAGGTACATTAATTCATGTTAGCCTTATTGGCGCTCCAGGAGTGATGTGGATTATTCACAAACACATCTCCAGCCTTCATATTTAATGCTTGAATCTCCTAATCATCTTGAGCTTTGATCCAACATCATATGGAAGTGTGAAAAAACTGGTCTCTTGAAAAATGAACCATATGTGAAAAAGTAGTTTAGACCACCAGCCAAAGTCTGTTCTCTGTAAAAGAGGGTAATGTATAAGTTCTACACCAAGAGAGATACCTAGATGTTGAAGTCGAAGTCCAAAGATAGAGAAGAACATGGAACTTCGAAAACCATTTAAGAATTATAGATCTCTAAAGAAGAACTTAAATACCCGAAGAGCACTATTTGCCCAACTCAAGAACAATATACTGAAATTCGTCCATGGAGAAGTAAGACTCAAGTCTATGATAAATTGCAGACGATCAAAGAAGATGTCTACTAAAAACTGAAAACGATAAGGGAGAAGATCTACTATTGTAAATTTTCCTACTGCAAGCTACTGCATGAACACAAAAAATATACTATGCACAAAAAGACAAAAAAGTTGCCCACAACAATACAAGCTACCCATACTTATTTTGTTCATGCAGTAGCTTGCAGCAAGAAAATTTATGGTATTTTTACATCTTGTGGGAAACCAGAAGTCCCATTACAAAAGAACCAGAATTGAAATTCTATAGTCTTGTTTGGATTCCTCTTCTGCGTTTATGTTTTGGCTTGAGTAACAAATCTAATAAAAACTTGATATTTACAATAGATAAATATTATTTCTAAAAAAAAAGTTATCATCCCAGTGAAGTTTATGCCAACTCATTAGAATTACTATTACCATGTATTTTTATGATATGTATAAAAATAAATTATTTCCTAAAAACAAATCCACCTTTCTCTTGATATTTACGAAGAGCAAAATATTATTTCAACCAAAAAATTCATGTTCATCATCCCTTCAAAGTCTAAGGAACAAAAATCTTCTACACCCAGTTACCCCCTTCCCCCCGGCCCAAAAAAAACTCCTACATCCAAAAATTGTCTACTCCCATTCTCCCATACACAAGGTTGGCACGTGATGATTATTTTGAAAACTGATTTTACAGTTTTAACTGTACATCCCAGCCCTTAGTCTAGGAGAATGGGAGAAGACAAATTTTTGCTGTAGAAGATTCACTCCCATAAAGTCTATAACGGATTTACTATTTCCATTCCATATAAATATATGATATTTACAAAAAAAAAATTGCAACAATAATTTCAATCTAATAAACATTTGAAATTTACAAAAAAGAAAAATATTACTTTTAACAAAAAAATTTACTATCCCTTTGAAATCTATATCACAACTCATCAGATTTACTACATGTATCATTTTTTTTTTTCTACTTTTTTCTATCGATGTTGTTGTTGTGGCTGAGTAGGGGGTGGGTTGGCTTCATCCACTAGATTAAACAATATTATTTTGATCATTGTGTAATTAAAGTACAATAGACCCCCTATAGGGAATATTTCATATATTGATAATTTCTGATACCTAATTACATTTGGATAACCAACTTGTTTCCATGGTTTACAATTAAAATTATTTAATAGTATTAAAGAAAAATACTTCTAGTTTTCCAAGGGGGTTTTAGTTTAATAGTATATAATAAAATGTGTGGGTGGGGGATGGGGGTGGTGGTGGTGGTGGTGGATGAGCTATATATCTTATATATAAAAGGTTAGCTAATTTATAAATACAAATGAAGATTTCTAATGATTATTAGCAGTGTAGCAGTGTTATTTCCACATAGTTGTTGTTGTTATTTTGTTTTTGTCTTTGGTTTTTTAGGTGTTTTTTGTCAGTTCAACTCCAATTACATAACTTAATGTGTCATTTAAGTTATGCCTAGAAATATATGATAAAGGGTTATTTGACAGCAAGTTGTAAAGGCTTTGTATCATGCCTCGGGAAGCCGAAGTCCTGAGTTCAAATCACATCCCCTTGGGGCCTCTTGCTCAGGCGTAAAAAAAAACCCGATTTACCCGGTGTGCGGGAGAGGTAGGGAGTCCATGATCCATGAGGACTTAGGTGCTCGAAGAGGCCTGGATACCTCAGTTATCAAAAAATAAATAAAAATTGTAAAGGCTTTATACCCCAACTCAAGTTAATGAAATTCTCAATTCTACCCAAAAATTGCAAGAAGGTAATACTATCCATATGGTGATATTTAGAGTGAAACTATGCAATAATTATGTGGAACAATACTGTCCTTCAAAATATTTATAATGAATAATAAAATTTCTTTCTATTGTTATTATTAATGGTCAGGGATAGTGAAGTGATGCAGTTGAATGATTCAATTGAGATGTCACTAGGCAAATGGTTTAATTAAGAATACCACAAAGAAGAATAAATTAGTGAAAACTGATAGGTTACAGGCATTGGTTGTGCCTGTCTAGAGGCAAAGGTGTGGGGAAGGGTGGAAATGTATATGGTTTTCCCACATTTTCCCACAAATTGGCTTGATTGGTTCATGGGAAAAGGCAGGAAAACTACTTACCAAAACTGTATTGGGAAAAGTAGTTTTTCCCACACTTTGCTACCTTTTGGCTAACACCTTATAAATTGTTTTGCTGCCTATTCTTGCTAAATACAAGGGGAAGTGTGGAAAAGTAAAGTGACACAAAAAATGATGACATTCTCATACTTTACTTTCCCACAAATTCCCATGGTATTATTCCCATGTTTTTCTATTGTTGTCAATTACCTCTAAACATAGCCACATCAAGAGATGGACACAATATCAACTTTTCAAGAAAGAAGTGCAGGTCCAAGATTCACTGATAGTGTTCCGTAAGTGATTATATTGACGTTTGCCACTCACGCATTGCAGGATGGACCAAGATGCTACAGTGCCGAAGTGGCCATTACCCCCCCCAAAAAAGGGATAACAATAGGTCAAGTCAGGTTGACCATAAATGGCAATAGCCAAGTTGTCATGGCCAGATTTTCCTCTCTGTAAAAACTGTGTGGCACCTCGACCATCACTCAGCCAATGTCAGCCTTTCAGCTATTTGAGCCATTCTTTTGATCCACCGACATGCCCCATATGCACTGACAAGGATACTGCTTACCTAGAGCATCATCACGCTAAGACCTACTTGATAGGCCTACGAATGACTTCATTACATCCCATGACGCTTGTCCCACTCGTAGGGTTCCCATATCGTCACCGCCTATGCGCACGACTAGTCAACCACTTCAGCACCCATGTCGTGTCATCAAAGTGCATCTTAAACGACCCTAGAGTCCACCACACTCCGCCTATAGTACTGAAGGCCCAATACCCCTACAACACATCCTTGAGCCATAATTGAGACATTAAGTCCACTGAAGGCTGTGACACCTTACCCACGCACCATGCCTTTACACGCAAAACGTCGCCCTAAGTCTTGTCATGCCACCACTGTGGCTGTCTAAGGCCAAGTTAGGATTTTGCCCAGCACAAGGACAAGGTACACACGAGTGCTAAGGCCATGGGATAGCCTACTCGGCTCCCCATGTGCCACCACTATCACATACTGCATGTTAGTAGTGCACACATAAGAAAGCCACTGTCCTCAGACAGACACACAGTGCTGCCACACCGGGTTCCCAAGCACTGTCCTATGAGGGAACCCAACCCCTATAGGAACTCAAAACAACACCTTTGTGCATGCCAAGAGCCGCCCCCAACCCATGTTAGGGAATGCCTTGCAGTTTAAGCTCATGCGGGCTAGGCATGCACACTTTCCATCGTGCCAAGCCATGCCCTGACATGCCTCTTGCCCATGTCAAGGGTTAGGGTGCCTCAGAGCACCCACCCCTCCTCAAGGTGTATGCTAAGCCCTTCAGGCATTGCTAGAAGGGAACATCCCCGAGAACAGAAAATCATACTGTACCTTATGACTAAAATGTCATCGTGCTACATGCTAGGCCACTTGTGCCACCGCACCACCTCGACATGTCCATGACATCCTCTCCCACTTGTCTGCTTGACGCCCTTGTCAACACACCCACAACAAGTGCTAACGCTGGCTTGCACACCTTTTCCATGCCTCGACCAGTCCCGATCATCGCCCAATAACACACTGAACTTGGCTAGGAACCCCTGTACACCGCATACTCTTCGACCTACCCTAGTCTTCAATGCACACAAAGTGCTACTTTATGCAGTTCGTCGTACAAAAACTCCACAATGTACACAGTCTGTCATGTATGTGCACGGTCCATTGTGCACTAAAGTCCACTCAATGACGCTTGCTTGACCCAACAAGCACACTCATCAACATTGAATCTTAGCATCTGCGGCTTCAAACACCATTGAACATGGCTCAATCAGCGAACAAACCCAGCCTAAGTTCCACTCTGCCCTAGATATTAGCCCAATTTCGCCTTACCCCCAATGCACGATCCTTTGACCATTACGCACACCTTACGCCCAAATGCTCAGCTTCCCTAAACTGAGTTGTGACTCTATCCATAGAGCCACGGGTCCCTGCCTTGAGACCCCCTACCCATGCACCTCATGAGGTGTGGCTTGCAAGCCAACCGCAGTCCATTGTGGCATGGTTTTTCCTTCCACTGGGATTCAACCAATGTGAACTTGTCTTCCCTTTACTCATCCACCCCAAACTACCATTGATTATAACTCATAGGCTTTTGTGCAGTCTCATTCCTACTACGACCCTTTGCATGTCCAACCAAGTTGCATCCTCACGGCCAACAACCCTACCTTGTTGTTCGAAACTGCCTTTACATAGTCCGTCGCGCAATGCTTCCTTTGAAGACTTCCCTTTATCCACTTCTTGAACTGACTTGTAAGCTTTCATGCAGTTCCATTCCTACTACGACCACCTACCTATCAAAACAAGTCATTTCTCAACTCACCTCTACATTTGTCAACCCGACAATCAACCTACACCGACATGCATTCCATCTATAGGTCCTCTGACCTTTCCATGTCATGGGGCTCAGTCCGTCAAGCTCCCTTCACTATGACCAACACCCTTTCTCCGGTGCTCGAATCCAACCATGTCCACCTCTGTAAACTATGTCAACGTAGCCATAAACTCATACTGACATTCACCAATAAGCTCATGGGTACACCGACCCCTTTCATGTTAAAACTCAGTCCATTGAATCCAATGCATGCTCAACATCCTTCACCTGATGCTCGTAATCACCTATGCCAAGTCACCTTGGTCTTCCATAACTCGTCCATGAGGTTTCACCTGATTATGTTATGACAATGTTCTTCACCCTGTGCGGCATACTGACTCTCATCTGTATGAACCCTGACACTCAACTGGCCAAGATAACAAAGCTTTCATTTGAACTCTGCCTACACTAATACCTCAAACAAACGACCTCAGTCGTGGCACTCTTACACTTGTCATCGCTTCCTTTGCGCACATTGGCTTAATTGCTCCCCCACTTAAGCTTGTCATTATACCTCGGTCTCCCTAAATGTTACTAGTGTCCAGTTCAACCATCCTTTTATGTTTCTTCTCTAGTACCTCGCCGTCCTGTGTCTTCACCATAAGAAGGCATCCATCGTTGTTTCCACTTTGCCTTCGGTTTGTTGAAATTCTTCTGTAGCTTACCACAAGCTATGCCTAAATCAATGTGCCACCCTAGTACCTCCTCTTCCACACTTTCACCCTGAGTGAGCACTGTCCATTCAGCTCTTGTTTGTCACCTGTGTTGTTCTAATACCTCAGCACCTTGCCTTCACCCTGAGCCAACACTTAGTCCCTGTTAGTGTGTCACTCTAGTACTTCGGCATTCCATTGTCTTCACCCTGAGTGAACTATCCAATATGATTCCCACATCTGTGTCAATGTCTTGCTTTAGTACTTGAGCACATCGGACTTCATCCTGAGCAGACTTATCATCTCTGTCATTGTCTTGCTTTAGTACCTGGGCACACTTGCCTTCACCCTGAGTAGAATAACGATCTAGGTCCTCATATTTGTGTCCATGTCTCGTTCTAATACTTAAGCACACTTACCTTCACCCTGACTAGACACTGGAACTCTGTTTAGTGCCACTTCAGTACCTGAGCATTCCTGTGCCTTCACTTCAAGTGACCATCTATTCAGATTCTCAAACTGGCTTATCACCCTCAAGCCATTTCCTCGGTACCATCGTGCCTTATCCTTGTGCTACCGCGCACATGTCCTCAAGTCGTCCCGACATTAACTCAACACTACATGGTAGCTTAGTCCGTCAGAACTACATGACACACATGCCATTTAACATCACCCACTAACATGCCTTTGAGCTAATCACCTGAGCCATTAAGGCTTTCCTTTGTAAGCTCATCTCCGAATATAACCCAATGTCTTAGTGTTATTTGTCGCACCAAAGACTTCTCAACTTTGTTGTTGACATCATCTCGATCCTGGGCAAGTCTCACCGTGGACCCCCACATGATAGACATCAACAGACTCTGTAGCCAACCCTCCTACTACTCGAAACCACAGTATCATGCTTAATACCTCACTTGTATCCGAGCAATCTGTCATAAAGGTAATCATTTTATTGACTACCTCGCTCTGATACCAACTGTATCAGAAGCCACTTATGAGCCATTAACACCGCTCTGATACCAACCGTTACGACCAGATTTTTCTCAATGTAAAAACCGTGCGACACCTCAACCATCACCCAACCAAGGTCAGCATTTCAGCCGTCTGAGCCCTTCTTCTGACCCACCGACATGACCCATATGCACTGAGAAGGATACTGCTCGCCCAGAGCATCGTCACGCCAAAACCTACTTGACCGACCCACTAATGACTTCATTACATCCCATGATGCTCGTCCCACTCATAGGGTTCCCATATCGTCACCGCCCATGCGTGTGACTAGTCAACCACTTTGGCGCTCATGCCATACCATTGAAGCGCATCTCAAATGACCCCAAAATCCACCATGCTCCTCCTATAGCATTGAAGGCCCAGCACGCTTACAACACATCCCTGAGCCCTGCTCAAAACATTAAGCCCACCGAAGGCCACGACACATTACCAGTGCACATGCCTTTCTATACAAGACATTGCCCCGAGTCTTGCCATGCCACCACTGTGGCTGTCCAATGCCAAACTAGGATTTTGTCCAGCACAAAGACAAGGCACACTTGAGCACAAAGGACATGGGATATCCCACTCAGCTCCCCACATGCCGCCATTATTACATACCGCATGCTAGTAGCACACACATAGTAAAGCCACTGTTCTCAGACAAACGCATAGTGTTACCACACCGTGCTCCCAAGCACTGTTTTATGAGGGAACTCAACCCACATATGAACTCAAGGTAGCACCTTTGTGCATGCTACGAGCCGCCTCCACCGCATGTTGGAGAATGCCTCACAGTTTAAGTTCATACTGGTTAGGAGCATGTCCTTAGGCATGCTCACTGTCTGTCATGTCAAGCCATGCCCTGACATGCCTCTTGCCCATGTCAAGGGCCTGGGTGCCTTAGAGCACCCACCACCCCTCCTCAAGGTGTATGTTTAGCCCTTCAAGCATTGCTAGAAGGAAACATCCTTGGGTACAAAAAAATCACACTATACCTTATTACCAAAATGCCATCGCATTACATGCCATGCTGCCCGTGCCACAGCACCACCTCAACATGTCCGTGACAAAGTGGCCAACACAAATGCAATTGTCTTACTAATCTGGATGAAAATGCCAACCGAAACTAGAAAATATTGGGCTGTGCTAGCGGCTAGCCATAGTTGAAGGCTGGGTTGGACAGATTCAGATTGTTTTACACCCCAAAACAAATAAAAAAAAAAAAAAAGGTTTAGATTGGGTTAGCCATGGGGACATGGCTAAGAACCAAATAAGTTTATCAATTGGGTTAGAACAGGGTATGCTCTCTTCCAGGGGTTGTGGCCTCTTGCACTTTTGTGTGTGAAGCCCACACGGGTGCACCTTTCTCCCTGTGCAAAGGATTTTTCTTGCGTTGAAGATACCAACACAAACTTACAAGGGGAGCGTATTTCATGTCAAGATGGTGTCCAGGCACAGGGTGATTTCATTTGGAATAAAATAGGTGAGAATTTAAAATTGCATCAAACCCCTGCTCATTTTATTCCATGTGAAGTCACCTTGTTTCCTGTACACCGAATCCTAAACAGAACATATAATTCGACTCACCAGTAACAGGGTTGTGTAAAGGGCTAGTGGGGGCGGATCGGGTCCGGTCAAGATTTTTATTTTTAGTTTTCAATATAAAGCATGCCATTGCAAGATTTGATAGACTGAGCTTAGTGAAACTCATAATCCCCTGCCCGTCAAACAGAGAGACAGGGCGGAAAATCCCCTGCCCATCAAACAGAGGAGACAGGAAGGAGAAAGAGGAAGAAGGGTGGGTAGCGACCATCGCATCGATTCCATATCATCTTCAACCTACCACAAGGGAAACCCAACACCAAGGCCTTATCAAGAACACATCTCAATCTCACCCTCTACCGGTTGGTAGGTGAGAGCGAGAGAGGAACGCAGATAGAGAGAGAAAGAAAGACGGAGTGAGATCACAACTGATCCATTGCGGTCGGGATAGCCTCAAATCTCTTCATCCTTACCAATTTAACTATATGGGTTTCAATCTATCACTTCGTTTCTTCAAGTAAGTCTCCCCATTTCCTTATCTCTCTTTGTTGTTATGCATGTAAAAGGAATTCCCTTAAAAATCAACCCATGGGGCATAAGAAACGAAACCCTGCTCCGCGGTCCAGGCCGTCTACAGCTACGGTGGCCCCCACTGATACTGCCGACGGTCAGGGCTCCATTGAAGACGAGCGGTCGCCGCCGATTCTCGGTTCCTCCGATGAATCTCGGCACGAGCCCACTAAGGTCGGAACTATAGTCGAATCGAATGCTTCATCAGATTCTTCAGTCAAGCTCGAATGCGAGCGAGCCCTCAACGCTTTACGGCGGGGAAACCATACCAGAGCCCTAAGACTCTTGAAAGAGTCGTGTCTCCGTCATGAGGGTTCTGCTTTGCTCCACCGTGTCCAGGGGACTGTTTGTGTTAAGGTGGCTTCTCTAATTGAGGACCCTAATGCAAAACAACGACACCTCAAGAACGCAATTGAGTCTGCTCGACGGGCGGTTTCGCTTTCGCCCAATTCAATCGAGTTCGCCTACTTCTATGCCAATCTACTCTACGAGGCTGCAGATGATAATAAAGGGTATGAGGAGGTTGTGCAAGAATGTAAACGGGCGCTTTTGATTCAGAACCCGGTGGATCCTGCGAAAGAGTGCTTGCAGGATGAGAGTCAGCAGAAGGTGTTGACGACCGATGCCCGGATTGCCCATGTGCAGAAGGAGCTTCAATCACTTATTCATAAATCCAGCATTGCTTCGATTTGGGTGAAGAATCTGGGCAATGGGGAGGAGAAGTTCCGGTTGATCCCAATGAGACGGTTACCAGAAGACCCCATGGAAGTCAGGCTGGTCCAAACTAGGCGGCCAAATGAGATCAAGAGGGCAACAAAGACCCCTGAGGAAAGAAGAAAGGAGATCGAGGTACGAGTTGCTGCTGCGAGGCTATTGCAGCAGAAATCCGATTCACCCCAATCCCAGAATGATGAGGACAGGATGTTGGGGTCATCTTCTGGGGCAAACCGAGTGGGAGAGCGTCGTAGGTATGCTAACTTGCGGAAGATTGCCTCTTCAGCAGATAGGATGGATCAGATTCAATCCTATTGGAATTCTATGAGTCTCAATAAGAAGCAAAGCTTGCTCAAAGTGAGTGTTTGCGATCTCAGGGCTCATTTCAGTTCATCTAAAGATGGCTTGGCAATGGAGGTCCTATCTGAAGCTCTATCTTTTGCTGTGGCCAACAAAACATGGAAGTTCTGGGTGTGCTGCCACTGCAATGAGAAATTTATTGATTGTGAATCACACAAGCAGCATATTGTGCAGGAACACATGGGAAACCTCTCACAGAAGTTGCAGTGGGTTGAGATGCTTCTTAATGGTTCATGGAGACCGGTGGATGTATCTGCTGCAGTACACATGCTTGAGGATCAGTCAAAAGGTGAATCTCCTAATCTTGTTGATATCGGGAATAGGGAGGACTGTCTAACTGACAATTGGTGCTCTAAAGATATGTGGGATTCTTACCCCAATGAGGGAAAACTACAATTGTTAGATGAAGAGCCCAAGGCTGGGGAGATTTGCAATGGAAGTCCTGTGGGAACTAAAACCCAGGATGGCATTTCCAACTTTGAATTGAGGGAATTTGAAGGAAACAAGTCTAAGGAATATTCTCTTGCACAGAGTTGGCCTTTATCTGATGATTATGAGCGTGCCAAGCTCCTTGACAGAATCCGTGACATGTTTCAGCTGCTTTTGAGACATAAATATCTTGTTGCGAGCCATCTTGACTGGGTGATACAATACACCATGGAGGAGCTTCCAGGTCTTCCTATGGGTTCACGGCTTTTGAACCATGGTTTGGAGCGAACACCTCTCTGCATCTGTTTCCTGGGAGCTTCCCAGCTTAGAAAAATTCTTAAATTCTTGCAGGAACTTTCTCATTTTTGTGATTTAAAAAGCTATTCTGAGAAAAGTGTCACTGCGGATGATTCACACAGTTGCACTCAAGGTTTTGAAATCAAAGAGGGGATTGATCTTAGTGGCGATTCATCTTATCTTCTTTTGGATGAGCGATTACTGCAAGGTGAGCTTACACCCAGCACATATCATAATGCTTGTGCAGATGAAGGTGTTGCAGCAACTTCTTTTCTTGTTGGCGATCGTGAAGATGGGGTACTGCCCAATAGCAATGCTATGTTATCATGGATATTTACAGGTCCATCAAGTGGAGAACAACTAGCATCTTGGACACGGCTGAGAAAAGAGAAAACACATCAAGGCATAGAAGTTCTTCAGACGCTAGCAAAGGACTTTGATCTCTTACAGGAGTTGTGTGTGAGGAAATGTAAGCATTTGAGCTATAACGAAGCATTGCAAGAGGTTGAGAGACTCTGTCTGGAAGAGATTAAAAAAAGGGATTATGTCACGAAATTTGTCTCTCGTAGTTATGAGGCCATTTTGAGGAAGCGGCAAGAAGACCTGGCTGTGAAGAGCAATGAGGAGACATTCATTAGAAGTACGTTTGAGTTGGATGCAATAACAAATGTTCTTAAAGAAGCACAAAGTCTGAATGTTACACCATTAGGGTATGAGGAAACTTTGACTGGTGTGGCTTCTCGTTTGTGTGACTTGGATAGTGGTGAAGACATCGATTGGAAAATGCAGGGCTACCTGCACCAAGCAGACACTTGCATAGAAATGGCAATCCAGAGGCAGAAAGAACAGTTGTCCGAAGAGGTGGGTCTGTTGGTTAGATCTTTAAAATAGTAATACTAATAAAAAAACCCAGAAAACAGGTTCTATGCCTTTTTATCTCACTCTTTCAGTCCTGCAGCTCAGTAAAATTGATGCAAGGATCATGAGGAGTGACACTGGCATGCAGCAGTTGGAGCTTAAGCTTGGACTTTTTTCGGCCTATGATTATTGGGCAATTATGTTGCATCTTGTGAAGTCATTCATGCGGGTCTGTAGCACCGTAATGAATTTTCTATTCGCCACCTTTTTAGGATGAAAATTTACATGTTCTCAGTGTTTCTTTTTCCAGTCACACTTGGAGGATCTGGTGGACAAAGATGCCACAGAGAGGTCTGAAGCTGCAAGAGAAGCATTTTTAGCAGAACTTGCACTTGATGCTAAGAAGAACATCAACAGAGGAGGTGATCATTCGAAACAGATACATGAAAAATCAAGGGATAAGAAAAAGAACAAGGATTACAGAAAAGCTAAGGATTTAAAGGTTTTAACTGTCGGGTCTGATTCTGTTTCTTTTTCTAGGGCCATAGTTACCTTAAATACAAATTCCAAGATGTAGGGGGCTAATGTTATTATAATTTTGCAGGCTACTGGTGGTAGTGAGCAGCTTCTCCTTCCTCTCGAAACCACAGAGCGAATGTATGTCTTCCAGTTGCTTTCAATAGGCACACACTGTCACACACACACTGAGTGAGATGGAGAGACAAGTAACTCTGTAAGACATTGAACCCTTTGATTGTTTCTGATCGTTATTACTAATCATTTGATGTGTGTGTATCTGGCTTTAGTTGCTCTCCTGTTGCATCTGATGAAAGCCATCCCGATTCTGAGATTGTTGTGTCTGGAAGTTGTGATGACTTGAGACAACAGGAAGAGCATTTTAGACGTGAAATTGAGCTTGAAGCCGAGGAAAGAAAGCTTGAAGAAACTTTGGAGTTCCAAAGGAGAATCGAGAACGAGACCAAACAAAAGCACCTTGCTGAGCAACTTAAGAAGGCAAGTGGAACAGTTCTAGAGGATGTGGAAGAGGGTTTGTCTGTTGTTGACTTGAAGGCCAATGCTGAATGTCAGCCTATTAGCTTGCTTGGTGATGATGGCTCTCCAGTTAGTTGGAAAGGGGGAGACCTTGGTGTTTCCCATTCTCAAGTTTTCTTTCCCATGGAGAATCAGGATATTGAATGGCATCACTCCAGGAAATATTCTAGGGGGCATAACACCCTGCTTAGTTCAGAAGTTGATGTCTCATCTAGATCCCAAGAGAAGCTTCTTGAACCTTACACTTATCATGATCTGTCAGGGGGGAAGACTATCGTGCCAAAAGATTTAGCAGGAGTACCTATAAATAATGCAGAGCAAACTGCAGTGCCCAGCAAATCCTCTGCAAATTATGGCACCCCAAGAACTAAGAGAACAAACAGTCAGTCCCATGGGCAAGTCAAGCAAGGTTAGTAATCCCTAAAACTTCAAATTTCAGTTGGACATTATTATATTTGGTATTCATCTATTTATTTGATTCCTTATTGATTAAAAGGATTCTATTGGTTGAAAGCTGTTTATCAACAACAACAACAACAAACAGTCTTATCCCAACTATTTGGGGTCGGCTACATGAATCCTATTACGCCATTCCGCTCTGTTTAAAGCCTTATCTGCTGTT
>JAOXJP010000008.1:3416267-3440781 GCA_025762735.1 Platanus orientalis | reverse complement strand
GGGGCACATAATTTTGTGGGTAATTGTCTTTGTTAGGTTTTCAGGGTGTTTTATGTCACTTATTTTAGTGGAGGGGTAATTTATATATATGTTTTTAGTTCTTAGGGGCATAGTGGTCCAATGGGCATATCCTTTGTAATACCCTAGCCATGGGACTCTCTTTATAGAGCCCACTACCAATTTTTTGAGCTGATGCGATTTTTGAATAAAAGTTTGAACGTGACTTCTTATTCTCCTTGTTTTTTCTGTAGAATGGAGACCCAAGACCCTGGAATGGGACTAGGTCCCCAGCTAGTTTAACGTTGGTTGTGGAGGCCACTCCCTCCCCTTGGGTTAAAAGTCTTCTTTCCCATTCTTCTTTTCGCATCTTCTTTTTTCTAATAATTTTTCTTAGTTTTAGTTTGTTGGAGATTAGACCAACCTCAGAAGATTGCAACCCCACACCTTCACCCTCAAGTTTTTTGTTCAAACATCATGTCTAGGTTATTCTACTGAGCTGTACGACTCACTTGAAAGCGGCCAAGTACCAAGAATTTCAGCCACAAGAGATTCTCAAGTGAGTTCCTCAGGCCTGGTTGCCAGATAAGCTTTCAGGAATTTTTTTTTTTTTTATTAAACACCAACTGCCACAATCAAGGTTTTGAGTTAATTTGAAGATCCCATGATGGCCTAGACACTTGGACGATCTTATTGTAAGTGAAAGCTAACAACGGAAATCAATATTAATCATAGCACAGTGAATCTTCTCAGTGCCTGGCGTTAAACAGGGTGTTGGATCAATTTTTGGAAGATTGCCTAGCAGTTGTTACAGACCAAATTTTTGGTTGTCTCAACACTTCTAGGAGGCTTCTAAGCCCTAAACAATCCATCCTCATTCCACTTTCTTCTGTAAATTTGAATGATTTCCAGTGCATAATATCCATCCCATGCATGAACTCTAGTGCTTGCGTCCTTGTGGGAGTTCGACCACCAAATACAACTGGACCCAGCTTTGGGTGTTCTAGTAATTTTGGGAGGTATTAGACCTTTGGGTGATCCCATATAGAGCACTTCAGAAAATTTTCGTTATAAAAAAACCTAAGCCTGGGGTTATTCAAGGTTGGCGGCAACACTAGAACATGGAGCTGATTTTTTGGACTTCTTCAAAACTTCAATTTCAAGCCCCTATGATCTTGGAAACTGATTGTAATCAATCCTAAAGACATCAAGGAGCTATTCAACATCTAAATCAGGTATTGATTTCTCGCTTTTAGTTTTTTTCTCAACTTCCCTGAAGTAAGTGATTCTGTAGATTTTGTGGCATATGGTTTGGAGTTGTATTTTCAATTATTAATGACCCTAACTCTATTTTCTAAGCGTAACCATATTTTAAACTTATCTTTAGACGACATTTTTTGGTTAGTCCCTGAGTTTATTGGATTGCTTTCCTTTATTATGGCCTAATTTGGCCACCTTTTTAAGGAAATTTTTAGTTATAATATTTTTCTAGGCATAGCTCTAATTTTCCATTCCCTAATTTGGATTATTGTTCAAGCATCTTATTTAGGTCTTTAATTGTTTATTATTTTGTAAACCTTAATTCTTCTAATGCATACTGAATCCAACTCATGAGCTACCTGAATTTGGGTTTGAATTGTACAAGTAGGAATCTCGATTATTTCTATTTATTACTTTAATAATTTTATTTCTATCTCTTGTGCACACACTCACTATCCTATATGCATGCTGCATCAGTTGGTCTTTTGTTTGTTTGTGCTTTGTTCAACCAAGTCATATGTACCTTTACTTTTACAAGGCCATTGAGATATTTCTTAATTACTCATAATTAGTGGCCAAACATTAAGCATATAAAGGTGATCCACCTCTTACCAGGTGATTCAAAGGGGTGTGTGTGTGTGTTGGGGGGAAGGGGCTAAATTTGTAAAAGATATTGGTAGTAAGGGCTGATGTGGTACAAAGGAGAAGATACCAAAAATTGATGTAGAGTAATTCCAAAACCCCCAAACAATGGTTAGATTTAAATTATGGAAACAAAAGTTTTCAAGAATTTAATTTAGCATTTCAAGTAGCCATAAAAATTTAAGAATCAACAAATAAAATCACAAAAAGAAGTTGGGAAGGATTTAGAACATAAAAAAAAATGATAAAATATGAGAAAAGAGCCTAAAAGGGTATTTTGTAATTTTTGACAGAAAATTACCAAATTGCCCCTATGATGTGTCAGAAAATTCTAAAATTTTTATGGTTGTTTCTAACGTGTTCCAAGGTTTTTACAATTAAAATTTCATGAAATTCCAATAAGATTTGATGGGTCAGTTAAATCAAAGAATTTCAGAAAAAAGATAAGGTTCTTTAATAGAGGTTTTAAGAAGAAAAAGAAGAAGAAAAAGGAAAGAAAGAGAGAGGAGAATAAGAAACTAAGAAAAAAGTAGAAGGAGAAGAAGATAAGAGAGATACCTTAGTGAGGGGAATATAGTCATAACCACATTGTGGGAATGCCCAAATCTTCAAAAACTTGTTTATTCTTCATTATCAAATATAAGGGAGGGGTTGCCTTTAAATAGGCTTATAACCTTAAACAATTAGAAACTTTCTACAATTAAAAACTTCCTAAAATCCTAAACTTGTTAACCAAGTTTTCTAAAACAAAAAACTTATTTTTCTAAAATTTAAAACTATTCAAACTTAAGACTTTATAAAAAACACTATTCTCGTTTTTATTGTCACCGCCTTAGTAATTTGGTCATAACTTCCCAAATCACCTCGGATTTACACAATCTTGGTCTCATTAAAAAGGTAACTGAATAATCTATCTAATGACACCAAAATAGTTTTGGCAATAGAAAAATTGGTTCCAAAGTGTAAAACGGGATTACAATTAAAAAAAAAAAAAAAAAACTAACCATAGAACCATTCATGTGCAACACTTCTAAGACTTCTTAGGCTTAGGCTTAAGCCTCCACATGGGGTACTTGAGGTCCAACCAAGTGATGGGATGTTGCATCAAGGACTTTAGCATAATTCTTCACGGGCCATTGAGTGCTTTTGTTTAGTCGAAAGTCACATTTTTTAACACATTCATCTGATTAACAGGTTGCTCATTTTTTTCCAGCGAATTCTTTTTTTTTTTTTTGATAGGTAATTATAGGTGAATTCTTGTTTTACCATCATAAAGAAAGATGGAAATGGGAGAAGAAAGATACTTATGTTTTTCTTTTTATTTCTTCATACAAAAGCAGCTTCCAGTTGAGGAAAACATTTCAGTCACCCTTGGTATTCCCTTATGTTGCATGTTTGGATTAATTGATTTTGATCAACAAAGCTACAAGCCTAAATGTGGTATCCAAAAGCTCAAACTCCCAATGATGGGATGACTCTGACCTTGTGATTGATTAGGCATTTATTTTGTAAATAGTTAATAGGTCATGAAAACGGGAACTCTTTTCATTATTCCATGAAATCCCTCTATATATATATATATATATATATATATATCAACACTCTTGACCTCTTATATGTGTTGGTTTATTTTCAGACACATTTCAAGCACATCAAAA
Organism: Platanus orientalis; assembly: GCA_025762735.1. Classification (NCBI taxonomy): domain Eukaryota; kingdom Viridiplantae; phylum Streptophyta; class Magnoliopsida; order Proteales; family Platanaceae; genus Platanus; species Platanus orientalis. Next base: position 3,437,224 of record JAOXJP010000008.1, on the reverse strand, counting down.
TTTGCCTGTGGTTCCACTGCCAAAATTGATTCAAAAGATATATCCGGAAGCAGATAATTTTGGGGCTTTACCACATGAGGTCATGGTCAACAGCATGAATGGAACAGATGTGTTTGGGACAGGACTGAAAAATGAAGTTGGTGAATACAATTGCTTTTTAAATGTCATCATACAGGTGGGCATTTCATAGTGTTCTGAGAGCCATTGAATTTCATGATGTTTCATTATGAATGTATTTCACCATTACCTTTTCTTACATAGCCTGAAATGGATACTGTTTTTTTGTGAAAATGTAGTCTTTATGGCATTTAAGACGGTTTCGGGATGAGTTCATGAGGATATCAACATCAGTTCATGTTCATGTTGGTGATCCTTGTGTTATTTGTGCATTGTATGATATTTTTACTGCCTTGAGCACGTCATCTACAGACATGCGAAGCGAAGCTGTTGCTCCTACTAGTCTGAGGATCGCTCTAAGCAACTTGTGTCCCGATAGTAATTTCTTTCTGGAGGTAATATACAGGACTGTCATAGTATTTCTTTTAGCACGAATTCTATTTATTTCACTTTTTCATAAAAAACCACAAATATAGACATCGTCTTTCAAACAAATGTGTTATCTTTATTGTAGATAGCTCTTATAAATCATAAATGTATTATCAATTCACAGGCACAAATGAATGATGCTTCTGAAGTATTGCTAGTAATCTTTGACTGCCTTCATCGGTCATTTACTTCTGCTTTGAGTGTTTCTAATACTGATTCAGAAGAAAACAATTGTGTGGGGTCTTGGGATTGTGCTGGCAATGCATGTATAGCACATAGTCTTTTTGGAATGGATATAATTCAACGAATGAACTGCTTCAGCTGCGGTTTGGAGTCCAGACACTTAAAGTATACTTCGTTCTTTCACAACATCAATGCCAATGCCCTCCGAACAATGAAGGCATGTTTTATAGGAAGCTTGTTTTCCCCCTAACTATAGCTGATTATTTCCTAATATTATAGAGAAATTTTGATGTTGGAAAGTTGTTAAGGTTTGTGTTTAAGATTTTTAACAGTGAGTCCCTCTGTTCCCCTTCAGATTATATGTGCAGAAAGTTCTTTTGATGAGCTTTTGCAACTGGTAGAGGTGAATCAGGATCCCCAGTTAACTTGTGACCCAGTGGAAGGCGGCTGTGGAAAACCCAACCATATCCATCATATTCTTTCAAGCCCTCCTCATGTTTTTACAGCAGGTACTGTTAAATAGTTGAAATATTTGCTATTCTGCTACATGATTAGTTGGGCTTCCTTCTATTTTTTGGGAAGATAGTAGGGCTTCCTTTGTTTGAAAACCACAATTATACCTGGCTTGCATCTTGCAGTTTTGGGTTGGCAAAATACTTGCGAGAGTGTGGATGACATATCAGCTACACTGGCAGCCCTTAACACTGAACTAGATATTGGTGTTATGTATCGTGGCCTAGATCCGGGGAACAAACATTGCCTGGTTTCAGTGGTATGCTCAGATAATATACTAGCTATTGGTTCAGATATTAATCTTGCATTTCTTTCTTTGCTGCAACTAGAACTTACTGTATCTGTTGTTTATGTCGTGAATAAGATTTTCTGGTTTAAATGCTGAAATCCTGAAACAGAGGCATTTCAGCTCAAAACAGTTACAGTATATAGTAAAAAATTTGGGTTCTGGTAGAATCATTTCTTTACACCTTGAAGTTGATTCGTCTTGGCTAGTTCATTCATATAATTGCTGCATTTCTCCCTATTTTGATCTTCTCCCTTACTATCCTTCCGTATTGGGGATCCTATTGTTACTACTAATCCATACATATTAGAAAGAACATTTAATGAAATTTATGATGCTTCCTATTGCCCCGCTTTCCAAATTTTCCCCAACCACTTGACCAAGTGAAACTTGAGTTAGTATATCTAAAGAAAAATGATACAGATTTATGTAATTCCCAACAGAAGGGTGAAAAGGGAAAAAAATTTGAGAGAACAGATCGGATGGAAATATAAGAATTGTTGATTTTTCTGAGCGAATTTGAGGTATGAAACACTGTCAAGACAAGAAAAAAGAATCTATTAAAATTTTAAAATTACCAAATAAGAAAAAGAATAAGAGCAACACAAGCCCTTAGTTTCCAGCATGAAGTGTCAGATTTACAGTTGCTGACACCAGCAGTATGATCACATGGAAGCCAGATTCTAATATTTGAAAAGAAAAAGTGGGCATCACTTAACTCATTGAGATTTAATGAAAGAACAGGAACTTAATTGTTAAGCTTTTAATACATGCAATCTTGGAAAAAGTTTGGGAAGACCTTGCAGTAATCAATTGACAGTGGACAAATTCTGATAATCACAATGTGTCATATGTAATGGACAACAGAGATAATGAATACACTACTCCTGTACAATAAAAAGTACACAAATACCGCCTGGTGGTAGACTATATGCATGTCAACATGTCTCTTTTGGCAGGCAAGTGGTTAGTTGTTAGGTGGTGAAGAGGGGTTCAAAACCTGGGTGTGGTATGAATTGCCATAGACTTTACCAACTTAGCAAGATTGCATCTTCTCACACGTTTTATACTTGCTATAAGTGAAACTAAAGGGTGTTTTTGGCAAGATTTCTTAGATCGTGACGCAGGCTTAGATTTGGTCGATCTCACATGTATATAGGCCACTATTTTCAAATCAAATTCATATTTTGGCCCAATCTGAGGTTTCTCTGAAAGCCTTATCCAAGATCACAGCCCATTCTCAGATCATGATCTTGATTGATGCTAAGTGACTAAAAATGCATGTGCTGACATGTGATGGTAATTAGGCATTTTTAACATGTAAAAACTTAAAACAAAGTTCTTTTTCCTCTCTCTCTCTCTCTCTCCCTTCAGTCAAGCCTTCTAAAGTCAAGTTACCAAACAACTGGTGTAATCTAATAGGTTGATCTCAAGATTGTGATCTGGTGATCTGATCTCAGGATTGCAATCCCAAGATTATAGATTGCTTGCCAAAGACAACCTAAGGTTAGCTCTATTATTTGATATCCCCTTGGCTGGTCCCAATATACTGGTGCAGCTTTGGTAACTCCATTTTTTTCCCTGATTGAATCAGTTTTACCAATATATATATATACTGAAGAAAAAGAAAAAGTTACAAAATTTATTACATCATTTGGTGCCATGATTCTGTTCTTGTAATTTGTAGGTTTGCTATTATGGGCAACATTATCACTGCTTTGCCTATAGTCATGAGCATGAACAATGGATTATGTATGATGACAAAACTGTTAAGGTAATATGCGCCAAGTTACAAAATTTCATTCCGTTAGTTGTGTCTTATTTCTAGTTTGTATGATCCAATTTGATTCATGTAGGTAATTGGTGGCTGGGTTGACGTTCTTGCAATGTGCGAAAGAGGGCACTTACAACCCCAGGTTCTTTTCTTTGAAGCTGGAAATTAGCTTTTAATCAGGAGATTCTCTCGCTATATATTCTATGGGGGTGCTACAAATCTAGTTTGGCTTGGTGTTCATGCTCTATCCATGATCTCGCTGTTCATAATGAATTCTGCAATTCTGGCTGTGAGGTTTAGAATTTTCATTTGAAAAGCAATCCAAGTTTTGAAGCGAATATGAGATCTTGTAGGAGCAACTGGCCATCGGAGAAACACAACATATTAAAAGAGGTTTTGTTTTGAAATGAGGATATCAGATCAGAGAACCCAGAGAAAATCAGACCAAGACTATCAGAAGAACTGGGTTTCTGAATGTTGGATTCCTTTTCATTTGCTTGCTTTTCTCCCCAATAAAGGTGGCTTGATCAAAGGAAAGAGCAGTAACCACAATTGTTACCTGGCATGGATGCAGCAAAGGAGCTTGTCATGCTGATTTCTAAGTGGCAATGATACAATGACTGGCTGATTGTCGGGAGCATACAGCATCATACAGTATAGTTCTTCACAGGGAAGACCAGTTCTATTGGATCTAAATTTTCTTGGACAATGCTTTTATTTTAGTTATAGAGGTCCTGTGCATAGAATACATTATGGCCATGGGGTGTCAACATTCTAGGTTACAGTTAACTGTATGCATTCGTGATAATGCCAATGGAAAGGAAAAAAGAATTTTACAGTTTTTTCAGTCTCTATAATAGTTTATATTTATTTACTGCATGATTAATTGCTGAAAAAATAGATGAAAAGTATGAGACTGAAAAGTAGTGGTAGTAGTTATTGAAAGAGTATAAGGTGCTTCGGAGTTCATGTTTTTCCCTGGTTCCTTTTTCATCATGGCTATTGAATTATGATTCATGAAGGGTTTATAATTGGATTGATGCTCATGTTATCTCACATGGATTATCCCCAGGTAACATAGTTTTTAACAAGGTTGAGTGATTCTTTCAATACTTCCCAGGAAAGGGAAATGAGTGCAGGAAACCATATGAGAAATGGAAACAGGACACACTTCCTAAATTGAATGGTTAAGCTTGTTTAGGGGAAGTCACCCCGAAAGCAGATAAATGTTTCTTGAGAAACGTCCATTCATGTGAGAAACGTGCTTCCAGATACCTATGATCCTTCGAATCTCCATTTGGGTACCACTTCTGCACACCTCCAACTGAGTTACTCTTCTGGGGAGACATCAGGTTACCATAGCTCTCTGACCCGGCTGACCCGGCTGTTGATTGTATATTAGATGGGCCTTGTTGGTTAATGAAATCTATCTCTTTCTATGAGAAAAACTGATTGCAACCACATGATATGATAATGAAGTCTTTCTACTTTTGTTTTTCATAGCATTTAAACGCTCAGTTCACCATCATCATTGGAATGGTAAAATATATATATATATATAGAATAGAGCTCATTTCTTGAAATTGTAAAATTACTTTATTTAAAACAAATTTGTTTACAACAGAAGCAATCTGTATTTCAAATGATAAGAAAACAGAACAGGCTGGTTTCATTTGGCATGTCGTTTCTCAATACCCCCTTAGGGGTTCTTTCCTAATTGGAGGTGTAATTAGAGGTTCCTTACGTGAATACTTATAATAAAAGTTTAGGTATACTGAACAGTGACATTCAAACAATGTGTTCTGTGATGAAAATTGTCTGTGATCCTCTGTGACCACACCAGACTGACACGTGGGGGTGTACAGGGTTAAAAGTGTGAAAAAGTGCTCAAATAAAAAAGTAGGTATCCAAAAAATTAAAAACACCACCTGTCAGCCTGTGTTGTGCGGTCACATAGGGTCACAGAACATTTGCTTGGTTGTTGTTATTCACCAAATAACAAATTCAATCCCCCTAGCTTTTAACCATCTTATCTTGGAAAATAAAGAAATGGCCAGCAATCATTTGTATTTGAATTTAAAGGATAATATGTATTGCCATGCCTTTATATTATTTTATATGACATGTAGATGAACTAAAAACCAAGGGGTAGCACGGTTGACCATGATCACGCCTAGGCGAAGGTGCTGACTTCGCAACGCACTGCCTTGGGGCAAATTGCCCAAGTGCAGAACAACCCGATTTTACCCTGTGCATGGGAGAGGCAGGTGCTCTTAAGAGGCGTGGATACCTTGGTGTTGTATATATATATATAATCATTGTCTGTGTTGACACAGACCTCTATAAGTGTGCCATTGATTGACACAAGATGGGTTTTTGAACTTGATGTTTCATTTTAAACACCTACTTTTTCTTCTGAACACTTTTTGAGACATTTTTAACCCCAAACACAACACATGTCAGCTTATCATTCACCATACACATTATACACATTTTCATTACTGAACATTTTTTCCATATTTATATGGGTGCCCCCAAGGATTTGGTACAACCCCTTAGATCAGCCCGACGTCAGGGGCCAAGACATCATGGTTTTAAAACTCGGCTGATTCCAAATCAGATCGGCCGATCCAACTCGGAATCGGTTGAGACCGATCCGATTTTCAAGGTCAACTCGGGATCTGTTTTGACTCGGCCGATCCAACTTGGAAATCGGCCAATCCGAGTGTGAATCGGCTTGGATCAGCCGATCCGGATCTGCAATCGGTTTGAAATTTTTTAAAATTTTTTTTTTTTTTTAATTTTGAATTTCAAAAAATTTTAAAGTTTTTTTTTTTGCATTGGATCGGCCGAGTCAACTCGGAATCGGTCCAGATCACCGATCTGACTCGGGAATTGGTCAGGACCGATTCCGACTCTGATTCCAAGGTTTTATGAATCGGTCCGGATCGCCGATCCGACTTGGGAATTGGTCAGGACCGATTCCGACTCTGATTCCAAGTTTTAAAACCATGCAAGACATAGTGCCCAAAAGTATAAATCACTTTTTCGGCACTAATGTGTCAACTCTTAATGTCAGTCTAACCTTGGGCTAACCTTGGGGGTAGCACCAAATCCGATCCGAAACGGGTGACTATCCTAGACATCAAATCCTGTACGGGACATTTGCTCTCTTAACAAAAAAAAGGGCAAAAGAAAAAAAAATCAATGTTTTTTGTTCATGCTACAAAAAGCTACAAAAAAAATTATCGACTCAAATTTCCATAAGCTTACATTGAAAACATCCCTACTTATGAGTTATGACTCTGGATCGTTTCCTATTATTCTCCACTTTAACCCACCCACCGAAAGTAAGGTGTGCATAGCAATGAAGATGCATTGCGATGAAAGCATTGGAGATGTATTGCGATGAAGGCCCGTTTGGGTCTAGCATCGCGACCGAACTTGCATCCCGATGGAAGTCTATAATGGCCCAACACCGAGACCGAACATTGACCACGATGAAGCCGGTTTGCGATAGGGATGGATTTGCTGGCGATAGACTTAGAAGACCTGGGACAATAGCGTAAGCTAGTCCATATAAGCCTGTCAAATCTCTTTGGGAAGGCCCAGTAGTGGTTGAAATGAGCTGATTGATATCCAGGTAAATTGTGGACACATTGTAAAGTGGTTGGAAACCTATTATAAAGCCCAAAATTGGGGTGAAACCCATTCAGTTTAGCGGCAAATAAAGGAATGACAAAAGGGGAGCCTAGAGGGAAGATGTGAAGAGGAAGAAGAGAAGAAAGAAGAAGCCCATGGGGTTGTGGGTCTAATTAACCGGTGACCAAATCTCTCTTTTTTTTTTCTTTCTGTCCCCTAGATCTAGGATCCATTTACACTTAGATTTACTGTCCTCTTTGAGGGGGTAAACATGAATCCATGGGTTCAAACCCTCCACGATCACAGCGGTTTCTTAAAAACAACACTGTGTTGGAAGTTCTTGTCTTTGTGACTTGGTTTTGACATATGATATTCACCTTTTTAAAGGAAAATTTTGTCGAAATTTTTAGAAATTATAGACAAGTATTGTTACTTGTTTTTTGACACCCAACTATTAAAGGCTATAAATTTGTATGGGAAATATTGTGGTCTCTCTAAAGAATGCACCTTGTTGTGAGACAGGACTTGGTCGGAGTTTAGTTGTATCACAGGGATAGTTTAGCTCACGGTCCCTTAAACATTAAGTGAGAGGTATCAACTATTCTTAAAAAATGTGACAGTGACACCTCCATACCTTATATCAGTCTGGTAAAATTACGTCTAACTTGATTCTCCCTAAAAGAGGGTATGTAGGCAGCCTAAGGATGTGATGTCCAACGGTACAACCCAATCTTAAAGACCTTAAAATCCACCTTCTTATGTGATTGAGTTTACTGAACTCATTATCTTTTGTAGGTGAAGTGACGTATTAGATCATGACAGGATCCAACATGTTCTATGGAACCAGAGTCTACAACAAGGGGACTTGTCTCCCCATACCTATTCCACGTATGTGTGGAAGGTCTCACTGTTGGGATCCTTAAAGATGAATAATCTCTCCTAGGCATTCAAATTTGGAGATGCAGTCCCTTAATATCCCACCTATTGTCCACATATGGCTGCTACTTTTATTGCCGAGCCTCTCCTTCCGATGCACAAGTGGTTAAAGATATCCCTATCACCTTCCAAAGTGCATTGATCCAATTTGTAAACCTGGCAAAATCCCATCTTCTCTTTTGTTGAAATTACCCAATAAGCAGTTAGGCATTCTACAAGAGATTGCTAACGTTCTGGGTATGTGGATCGTAGATCGTCCAAGTCAATATCTAGGCCTCCCCTCTTCTTTAGGAAGATTAGAAAAAGGCAAAAAAAAAATCAATATCTTTTATTATATTATATACAGAGAAAAACAAGACTCTCTTAAAGTCAGTGATTTCAGCCCTTCCAACCTATGCAATGGCCTATTTTTTGTTTCAAAATATACTGTGCCATGTGATAGACAAACACAAGATGAACTTTTGATGGGGGCAATGGCAATAGGAAAGACCCATTCACTGGATCAAATGGGATAGACATAGATGTTCAAAACAGGATGAGAGGATGGGTTACATGTTTTGTACATTGCAAATTTGGCTCTATTAGCAAAACAATGTTGGAGGCTGATTTCACACCTTGGGTCTCTATGTGTGCAACTCCTGAAATCTATTTATTTCCCAGTGGTCTAAGTGTGCTCTTAAAATGATGCCATTAGATGATTGGTAATGGAGTTACTGTACGGGTTTGGGATGACCCAGAGCTTCCCCAACTCCTAAATGGGATTTTGCAGTCCAGGCCACCTCCTTCTGGTCATACATATGGGTTAAAGACCTTATTGACCTCAGTCCTTTTCATGGAAGCTTCATCCCATTGAAGGTATGATCTCCCAATTTGAAAAAGAGGCTATTAATTGTGAACATTCCCATTAGCTAATTCACTACGCACGATTATGTTTTGTGGAAATATAACACCAAAGGAGTTTTTTTTTTTTTTTTTTTTAAAGTCAAATCAGCCTATAAGTGATCTAATCTCTTAGTGTCCCCTGGGGCATCCTCCAGGGCTCGGTGGGGGGTCCTATGGAAGGCAATTTGGTGGTTACGGATTCCGAATAAGATGAAGGCTTTCCTATTGGCGAACCAGCGATGATGCTCTGGCGATTAAACAGGCCCCCAATAAAAGAATGGAGAACCTTGAGCCTTCATGTGCTTTTTGTGGAGCTGGGGAGGAAACGACAATCCACTGGCCGGTCAATTGTACAGGTGTCCATAGTTTTTGGGCTCAGGCTCTTGAACATGTGGAGCAGCCAACACACGGGATAACCACTTTTAGAGAGTGGTTAATATAATGGACCATGTATAAATGGAGCCCGGATTTCATGCGCACATAAGAGGTGCGTAAGACTGTAAGTTGTGCACATGGACCCAAAAGAGGTGCGTAAGTTGTGCACATGGACCAGGGACTCATGCATCAGCACCGAAAAGTGATTTACAGTTTTTTGGGGTATGCTTATCATTTTTCGGTGCTGATGTGTCCGCCCCCTGGTTCATGTGCACAAAAATTGTGCGCATGATCCTGGGCATTCCGAGTCAGAAAAATATACCTTTATTAAAAAAATATATATATTGCTGCTATTTTCAATGGGAAAAGTTTTAGTGTTACTCATCTTTGACTTTCCTATCATATAGGTTGTGCAGGGATCTGGCCCAGTGTAGCCCACTCCGGTGGTAATTCCGGTTTGTTTATCCCTCCGGGGTTTTTTGGTTGGCAACCACCTGATCCGGGTTGGATTAAGGTAAATGTTGATACTGCTTCCCCACTCAATAAATCTATCATGGCTGTCTGCGCTGTAGTGCACAATCATACAGGCAGGGACTTGGCGGGGATCCGGAGCAAGACGGATGTGTGGTTGGAACCATTTGAAGGTCAGATGGAAGCAACTATTGGGAGTTCAACTTGCACAGCAACTCAACGTCCGTCACGTCATTTTGGAATTTGATGGCAGGCAACGTTGTAGCCATGATGAATGCTGATTTTGTCTCATGTCCATGGAAGGTCAGGCATGTTTATGTGGAATGTAAAGCTCTTATGTCATCTTGTATCTCAGTTCAGATCATCCATATCAGTCGGGTCTGTAACTATAAAGCTCATGACTTGGCTTAACAATGTCTTCTCTATATATATATTAGCTAGGTTAGTAGGTGAAGATGAGTTTCAAGCCCAGGTTTGGGGTATTAACACAAAATTTGTCAATTTTGGTATACAATAATATACATAAATCCCCATTGGAACATTCTTGCATGTGCTATTATCATAAAATTACATTTAAGAAATGGTGATGCTTATTCTTACCAAGAAAAATGATGATGCATATCTTCTCAACCAAAAACCAGTCCAAACCAATGGTAATTTACTAATTTGAACTGTTTCTTTAGGCTTGAAAAAAATCAAGGAGACATGGAAAGAAAAACAAGGTCAAAACATATGTTCCATTGGTTGTTGAAAGAATGAGATGGAAAAGATAAAGAGAGAACACCCAGCTCAAAAAAATTTCTTTTTCCTCTTAAGTCTGCATATTAGAAGTTTAGTGTCTGAGATTATTCAAGGAGAATGATTGTGCCAATGCCCCAGTGCTCTAGCGGCAGGGGCATCTGTCTTCCAAAGGGAAGACCCAGGGTCTTAATCCCTGGAGGAGGGGTGGGGTGAGCAAAGTGGGGTTGCCTGCTCGGGTTCGAGTTCTGACTGGTTCAGGCTAGTTCCACTTTAAGTGGCTGTGATATCCAAAAAATGGGAGAATGGTTGTCTGTGTTCACAGACCTCTATAAGCGTGCATTGATAGACACATGATGGGTTTTAGAATTTGCTGTCTCTTTAGAGCACCGACTTTATAATCTGAACACTTTTTTGGACGTTTTAAACCTCCAAACACAATACATGTCAGTTTATCATTCACCACACTATATATGACAATTTTTCATCACAGAACATTTTCTTCCCTTTTGCAATAATGTCACTTTCCAAAAGTAAGGATGGTAGGAATGTTGGTAATAGATTGCAGGTAATAATTGATAGCTGAATCATGTAACATGATATTTTAAACTCAGATGGATCCATCAAGGAGATTTTGACTGAAAATCTACCCGGTCAAAAGATTTTAGTCACCCATTTAATCGCTCTGCATGGTTCTCTCTTTCTATAAATTAATCTGGATCCATGTGAGTAGAAACAATAGAAAAGAACAGAAAGAAAAGGAATATAAGGAATATTAAATAAACGTGATAATAAGTTGTGTTGATAAAATGATAAGGAGAATTATTGTATGTGTTGATACAGACCTGGGCATGCCATTGATTGACACATGATGTGTTTTCTGAATTTTATGTCTCTTTTTGACCACTTATTTTTTCAACTGAACACCTTTTTGGACATTTTTACCCCAAAAACAATACATGCTAGTTTATAATTCATCCTAGACACTACAGAGGCATTTTCATCACAGAACATTTTCTTCCTTGCGAAAAATGATTAAAAGTCAAAAAATATCATCTCTCTTCAATGATAAATCCTTTTGCATAGAAGAATATGCAGAAAATTTTACATCAGAAACAGTAGTTGTGCAAATCCCCTGATTCACAGAAGAAAGTATCCAACTGATGGACAACAGTGGGGTGTAACGAGCCTCTGCCCTAACTAAAGAGTGATCTTATGTACTGCCTTCGCTGTGGCAACTCAATTAGGTGAGATAGGCACATATTAATGATAACCATTCCAGCTGATTTTGGTCTGTTTCAGCCAGCAAATGAGCAGAAGCCTGAAGCAGAATGTATAGTACATTGTGTATTGTATACAGAAATCATGTCCAGACGTGGGCTCATATTGTGGTGGGATTTGCTGGCTCCGAAAAATCTCTCGCAGCTGATAAAAAAGCACAAAGTAAAGCTGTTAAGTTGATAGATATAATGGGATCTGTAGATATCAAATACAGTAGATTAAATGAGCATGAACCAATGAAGGGTGGAAAGCATACTGAACCAAATTCACTAGCATAGCCAAGTAATACAATCAGTGGGAGTTTTAGGATGCCTTTTCTTGAATGTGCATGCTGTTCATGTAAAAGCTTCAACTAATGGTCATTCTATTCAGTCACGACTCTTGGGGTGGGTTTTCCTTCATCTTTCTTGAAAGCCTTAACCATGAAAGGGTAGCTCTTCTTCACCTTGAAGCTATAGGGGTTTTGGTTCAATTTTTACCTCAAACTACTTTTCATTCCAAGCACTTTGGGATGGATGTTAAGGGAAAATGTTGGATGTAACATCAGATAGGTTATATGTTGGTGCTAGAGGTTAATCTGAAGTTTCCTACAAAGACGAGCGTGGTCAAAATTTTTATCCACTGGCCGTTAGGAAAGAACAAGGTTCTAAGATTGGGAAACAAAGCATGAAGATTATGAAGATGGAACTACCTTATGAGCAGGAATTGGCAGAACGAACCTGGGATTTTCCCATGCGTTAGTGTTTAGCCTTCTAATGGGAGAAAGAGACTTGACCAACCTCTGGGAAGGTCCAGTGCCATGGAGATTTGCTTTTGCTACATTATAATATAATATTCATGTGAGAATTGGGATAAAACTTGCAGGAGAACTTGGATGTCAATGTTTTCTCCAGTTTGGTATAACTACATTGTGTGCATTGAGTATTCTCTCTCCTAGCTACTTCTTAAACGACCAAACTCTCAGTTCTTATTATCTGGAAAGTCTACATAAGCATCACCCCATGATCTAGATTCTCCGTCAATTTAAGCAACCATCATATGATCAAGGGGCACAAATTTACTTTGTGATGATTTTACAAGTCACTGAAGTTCCAGTTTTAGTTGTAGGAAGCCCTTTTCCAGTACAGTTTCCCACTTTCTAAACCCCACTACAACCAACAGCAGCTAAAATGATTCATTTCACGAAATTGTTTAATTTTTATAATATTTTTTTCCAAAAGGTTCATTGAATGGCATATCCAGATGGCTTCTCAGGACCTCCCTTTTATCGATTATGTAGAATGCTGACAAGGAAATCCAAACCGTCCATCTATCAGATGGCCTTTGGATTGGCTGTGTACAAAATCCATAGTTGACGTCAACCCTGTACTCTGTTCTGAAATCTGTATTGGATCATACCTATATCAGCGACAACTGCTAAACATTTTCAAAATGAAAAAAAAAGAAAGAACAAAACAAGGCCTTTTTCTGGCATGGATTAGATTACCGTTCTGCTAAAACTTGCAACGTAAGGAAGTATGACATCTCAAACACATAGGACACTTCAGGCTGCCACCTAGCAGCCAGGTGTACCATATTAGGGCAACCCAAACTCAGGATGGGTTTGTCCAGAAAAAACGTGTCCTTCACTTTGTTTTAATTTGCATGATATAAATTCCTGTAACAGAAATTACTGCATAACAAACATTTTTATAATAATATACATAGTTTAAGTTCTTTCATATATCTTATATACCCTTGCTTCCTAGGCATTTACTAAATTTTGTAAGCACAACAATTCCCCACTCCCACTGTAGCCTTGTGCAACTAAGGTTCCATCCTTCTTCCATTTGTTTATCTTACCTACGTTCTTCCATGAATAATCTTGAGACTATGTAGCACCACGTGATTCCTTTCAGTAAATGTTTCACATATATCAAGCAATTGTTAAGACTTAAAGAGTCTTGAGACATATACCTGTGAAGATCAGGAGGGATCAAGAGATATACTTTTACATTTCACATATTATAGTTGGTTTGTCTCATCCAGTCCTCATATCAACTTTTTCGATTGCTACATAAATCCTATTCTTTCAAGGGCTATATTTCAGTAAAAACATAAATCTTCGATCCTTTTCTCAATCCCTCAACCCACATAGCTTTTGGTCTTCCCCTTGTACTTCTTAGAGCTTCCAAACATGCACTCAAGAGCTCTCACTGATACCGTCATTAGTCTTTGTTGTACATGACCAACCCTATCACTGATTCTCCTTCATCTTTCATTGACTAGGGCTACTCCTAGGTTCCCCACTCCCCACCCTTTTCTTTACTCTGGGTTCATTCAGATGTCCTCATTTCTGCTTTTCCTAGTATTATCCTTATCGATCTTAGTATTCTCTATTGGCTATGCTTGTTGTGTGAAAATGTTCAGTCTTATAGAATTTCAACTTTAGTTTGATCAATATACATCAGTTACATGGTACTTCGGAAGAATTTTAAACCACTGTGCTATAATTCTATGGGAAATAACCTCCTCAATCTATCCTTCTTTATGCATGTCCTTGCTAAAGTTGCTGCATATACTGTCTTGGTCTACCCATCCTTCCATATTGATTTTGTTTTGCATTTACCCTCTCTCTCGGCTTATCAATAAATAACACACCATTTGCAAACACTAGACACCACAGAATGCTCCTTCTATATCAACAGCTGATTCATCCCTAAACAGTACAAAAGGATTTAGGCTTAGGTGGATCCTAGTGTAAGGCCACCATAACTGGAAACCCAGTTGTCCTCCAGCAGTTGTTCTTAGGTTAGTTACCTCTCCCTGTGAAATAATCTCTATAGTGAAATTTAAAATATTAATTTGTTTTATAAAATTATCACTTCTCTCTACAGTTCTCTGGTGCAGGACAGCCTAGGTGGCTGTGGGATCCTGCTGTTGTGGGCCCAGAAAATATGCTTCTGAATAGGACAGAACTTAGGCTATCAAGGATAGAGTTTAAGAATACCCAAATTACCTCAAACTTTCAAGGAGAGTTAGAGAAAAGAGTAGAGAATCACTCCAACAGATTTCAGAAGGATAAGAGAAGAGAAAGAAGGAGAAATAGAGGAAAGAACACTGCTGGTTCAGAATCTCGAAAATCTGGGCAGCATGTGTGAAAAAGACTAAAATAACCATGATGAGATGTCAGAAGGGTTGGAATTTTGCCGGTAGTTCGATAAGTCTAAAAGGAATATGCATGCAAAATTTCAGGTCTATCTCATTCTGATGATTAAAAGTATGAAAACTTTATAAAAGAACAGTCAGCTTTATAACTTCAACAAAGTAACCTAGAAAGGACTAGGGTTTATCAATCAAAAAATCAGCAGAATCTGAAGATATTCAAAAGGAATCTAGGGTGATACATAGCCAAGAAATAGGGAAGGAAAACCCTTGAAGAAAAGAACAGAAACCCCTAATTAGGAGGGGGGCGATTTTGACTTACCATAACCCAATGAAGACCTTGACTGTGTGATGATAGATTCTGTTTAATATGGAAATCCAGCCCTTCTAGGAGTTGTCGATCAGCACTAAGTAGGCCCCACTTTTTGACCTATTTAACCCCGTAAAAGACAGAAAAAACTAGGCTGTCGACCATCCATTAATTTCCTAATCTACCCTTGGCTTCACAGCCTTATTACAAAGATACCCCTGGTTAAAAAAAACCTTAATTCCCATGGCATTAACAACTTTATCCCAGCCCCTAAAAACTAAAACAACCCACATATGATACATGTATTGAATCTTGTTCTCTTATGGGGTGGAACGTACAAGAGCCTCTTGAGATTGTCCACATCATTCTCCCACACAAATTACACTTTCTCCAGAAGAAAACATCAAAATCCAATTTTCCGTGTTAACCTTTTACATTCCAAACTAAAAATTGCATATGTCCAATCCCCAAGTTGATTTAAAAGTGTTTGGCTTGCTACACAATATTATAAAACAACAGGGGCTGCTAAACCCATTAACCCATTAACTAATACTAACTATCATGACTTCAGTCTTCGTATCTTCCAATCTCAAGAGATTTCTAAACATACTGACCAGAAAAACCATTTATATCAAGTATGAAGGCATTATAGATTTTAAGGCTTCGTATTTTGCCTCATCAGGAATGGCAAAGACCAGAATTGTCCAATGATAACTAAAGCTATACTTTGGCCAGATGCATATCTAAGAGCTTGGTAAATTTATATTAGATGCCTTTTTCCTTTTAAGAAAGCTGGAATAAAAAAAAGAAAAAGTCAAGCTTTGATGTACAACGATTACTTAGGCAAGTCTTCTAGAAAGTAGAAACCAGTATAGTAGTCTACACTTAACAAGCTTAATGATGTGTTCTCTATTAGATCCTCCTTGGAGCCAAAATGACCATTCAGAAGTAGCTTCAATCTTAGCGCCCTTTAGTTCTCCTTTCCCATGTCTGGATGAGAATTAGGCATCAAAAGAGACCCACTCAGTATTTATGTTTGTATCCCATTCAGTCAAAAAGCATACTCTAAGCACTACAAAATATTCCCCGGAAAGCAGCCACATTAGAGCTCACAGAATCAAAGACAAATACATAAAGTGCTAACACCAACTGAAGGCATCAAGAAAGACAGACTCACCTTTTGACGAGGATGCAACTACAACGACATGCATGGTCATATTATTAGGAGGAAGTTGCAAGTGCAGGCGATAAAGCTTTCCATTCAATGGATTGCGAGAATACACAGTGATATCCTCAAGCCCCGTCTCTTCCTCCAACTTTTGAGTCAACTCCTCCAATCCATTCCCCTTGAAAATGAAAAAGGGCCCCTCTTTAGCATCTTCCACTTCACCATTTTCATCAGCAACACTGAAGTAGATAGTCCGACCTTCAGATTTAGGCGATGAACTGATAAGGGAGTAACTTGACTGCAAAACACACAAACAAATATATTAAATGAAGGGGGAAGACACACTAAGAAGTCATTTTTCATTAAAAGTCACTAGTAACAGCAAACTGCAAAGCAAATCCTCAATTTTAAATAATGGGCAAGTGGCAAGGAATGAATCAAACCAGTAGTTTTGATAATTTGTGGGACTTCAATGAGATCAATGAACGGGAAACTGGTTCATTTGCTGGAGGATCCAATTGGTTAACAGTTGGGGACGAGGATGGATCACTAGGGGATCCCAATTTCTCCACAACCTCAACATCCCACAACACCAAATCTTGAGTCGAAGTTCTGTAAGGGATATCATGAGTAACTGAATTCAGCCAAGGAACACCGCTATTGGCCCTCAAGAATTTCCCATACCGAGTCTTGAGCTTCACTTTAGACCCTTCCTTGCTAGGTTCCCACTCCAGAGAAGAATCCAACCTTCTGGGTAGTGTCTGAAGAACCTTCTTCCCCGACATCCCAAGAAGAAAGGGCACCTGAGAGGCTGTGAGATATTTATCGTAGCAGCTCTTGAGACGGATGAGATTAGCCCCCTCGACGAACTCAACCGTCCATCTCGCATTTCTACAGGAACCATTGCGGTCTTGGCATACCGATTCCTCATCTTCTTCAGCGAGCAGGTACTTATCGTGGTGACTCCGGAGCCGAACCGACTCCGCATCATTGAAAAGTTCCATTCCCAACTGATGATATTTAACAGAAACCAGAGTATCAGCATCTCAAACCCAGAATATGATTAATAACCAAGAAACCCAGAAAAAGATAAAAGAAGGTAAAAGGAGTTCCTTTATAAACAGAGTATTAAAAAAAATTGAAAAGTAGAGCTCGAAATAAAATCTAAATAAATACAACTACATCAAAACCTACGGTTTTTTAAAACTAATTTATGAACACTAACAATCTTCGACCCAAAAAAAAAACTTTTTTCTTATAATTAAGATTATCAATAAAATCACATCTTTATTTCCCTAATCGCTATGGACGATTTCACCTACTTTTCTACCCAACGAACCCATTAACGGGGATTAAATTTCCTACACGAAAAAAATCGTATATGGGTTTCTTTCTCATCCAAATCCTACTCTTACCCAAATAAGAGAATCCTAGAAGAAGAAGCGATATAATAATCCAAAAAAAAGGAAGAAGCGATAGAAATCACTTTCAAGTTTCTTGAAATTTAAAGTTCTTGATTTAGTAGTAACCCCCACATGGGAACCGAACCTCGTTTGAAGAAAGCCTGGGCGACTTCACCGACCACGGTGAGTTGGGGTCGGAGTTCACAAGCTCGTCCGACAGAGAAGACAAACTCGATATCAGCGATTCATAATCCCCGAACGACTCAACTTCCGGTATCTCCACTGCGTCAACATCCCACAAAACCCAATCCTGCGTAGCAGTCCTGCGAGGGATATCATGAGTTATGGAGTTCCTCCACGGCGGCGTAGCGCCGTTCGCCCTCAAGAACTTCCCGGCCCGAGTCCTGAGCTTCACCTGAAACCCTTCTCTTATGGGCTCCCACTCGACCGCCGGTTCCAATTTTGTACTCTGTAATACCTTCTTTCCGGTCACCCCAAGAAGAAACGGCACATCGGAGGCGGCGAGATATCGGCCATGGCAGCTCTTCAGGCGCACGAAATGATTATTCCCTTCGACGGGCTCCACCGTCCATCTTGCTTTCCGAGCAGACCCCTTTTTGCTCTGCCTAACCGTTTCTTGATCTTCATCAGCTACTAAAAACTTATCGAGGTGGCTTCGAAGTCTAACCCCGTGAGCTTTGTTGAAGAACTCCATCCAGTTTATCTAACTAAAACCCAATTAAAAACAAACAAAACAAGAAATGAGAAGATGAATTTCAAGCCGTCTGGTTATAGAAAGCCATGAAATCGACATGAACAGAGAGAGAGAGAGAGAGAGAGAAAGAGTGACGACGAGATGACTGAAACCAATCAAGCTCTTTCTCTTCTTCTTGTGGGTTTAAAAGTGTCGGGTTTTTCTGGGTTGGTGGCAAGCAAAAACGAGGAAATAGAAGGAGAGAGGATCGAAGTATTAAAGAGGAAACTTCGGAGCTGCTGCTTCATAATCTTGACCGAAGCGTATGAAATCCGGCGTCTTTCTTTGGACTTGGAAAAGCCGTTCGCGATTGGATTACAGACTTTATAGTTTTAATTCTACCCGTTAAATATTGTGGATCAAACTTGGGCTTCAATCCAACGGTTGATATTAAAAGTACAGGTGTTGGTTGGTCCGATTTCAGTACTGGGTGGGTGCAACTGATGGTGACTCAGTCCGTACCTTGTGCTCTTCTATATTGCATCTCTAGATGTGTCTACTGGATGACACGTCATCTATGGGCCCGGATTCTACTGATGGGTGGGTCCCCCACATTGGAGAGATCATTTGAGCTTATTATTGTTAATAGACTTTTGACCCAATTAATCAGATGATGAATAGATATCATGCCAGCTATACGGTGAAAATGATGTGCCGTGAAAATGCTGTGATATTCAGTGCCATGTGTCAAGTGTTGAAAGTCACAGCACTTTCTCTGCAATCGTTTTCGCTGTAGAGGATGGGCCGTGCACTGTTGTAACAACCCAGCATAAAAAGACAAAACACTCCTTTGATCAACATAGGTATATTTAATTATATTGTATTTACTATAGCAATACACTCCTTTGCACCGAGACACCTTTTTCAAACCACGTGTTATGCTTTTTAATTGTATTGGCGTGATCTCTCCCCAGTCAAAGAGGAGATTATTATTCTATATGGGACCCATTAACGCTGATTCTTCGCTAAGGCTACCAATTGGGCCAGGCCAGTCCGATTCCCAATTTGCTCGGGTTGGGCTGAATTCGAGTTAAAATGTTAGGTCCACAAATTTTTTCCACTTAAGTTTGGATAGATTAAAAAAACAAAGTAAATGTTCTGTGATAAAAATGTCTTTCTACTGTGAATGGTGAATTATAAATCCACGTGTTGTTTTTGGGGTAAAAGGATCCAAAAAAGTGTTCAGTTGAAAAAAGTAGGTGATCGATAAAAGTAATCAAATTCAAAAACACATCATGTGTCAATCAATGGCACAACTTTGGAGGTCTGTCTTAAAACAGACAATCATTCTCTTTGGAAAAAACTCAGCTTGGCCTCAGTTAAATATATGACATCATGTATATCGGGGTGATATCCTCTGCACCACCCCCCTCTGTGACGGCCCAAAAAGTGAAATGATTCCCCCTCTGTCTCAGCCCTCAGGCGTTGCAGAGGGGGGCGACGCAAACGTCAAAATAAATGAAGCATGTCTATCGATTTTGGGCAGGCCCAAAGCCCTTAGCTATGGAATGGACCAAGTGCGGTGTTTTGTGCTTGGGCCTAGTTAGGACCCAAGTACCATAGCTTCAGGCTGAGCTCGAGCTGACCTTGGACTGACCCAGCTCAATCTGATTGTCAGCCCTTTTCTTCTTACAGGAAATTCCATATCTCATTCATCAATGATCAAATTGTAATTACCTTAAAATAATATAAAAAAAGACATTAATTATTGAAATTGAAATTTTTAATATAAAAGTTTTCCTTAAAAATAAATGCTATTAGACTAAAACTTATCACATAAATATCAAATACACTAAACCGTATTAGGGAACCTCTTAAGTTACCACTTGTAATGTCATTAGGTCGTTAGTGTGAATTTGTTAGACAACTTGTATATAGGAAGTAGGAACTGTATATGGAAACCTTCAAATGCTGAATTTAGATTGACTAATCAAATTCTTCTACTAAAACAAGGCAATTTACCTATGATTATCATCTCATGGTATTAAGAATGAATCAAATCAAATGGTTATATTCCTCAATCTTTTTAGTTGTTAGTACAAAGTGTTGAAAGTTTTTTAAAAATTCAATCATTCACAACCACTGATGAAAAATTTAATGAGAATTTTAGATAGAGTTTTGTTACGATAAACGCTTGTTCTTTCATTGAGTTAACCATTCCATTTCCTTCAAAAACAAATTCTGTTCAAATTGATGAATATGGCATGATTACAAGAGTCTATCAAATCATTGAATTGTTAAGCATGTCATGACTGTTGAATTAAAGAAAGAACCTAAAAGATAAATAAACAAGTAAATCCCTAATGAGTTCCAAGGTAGCATAGAAGGAAAGTAATTTCGAATATCATTTATGTCAAAATATTAATAAGAATTGATGAAATTAAATATCGGTTGGTCTTCTGTAAGAAGATCTTTGAGAAGTTTCTAAGTCAAAGTCTAACCGTGTGAGCTACTTTCTTTATCTTTACTTGAGCTGGATGAAAGGAAACGTTCACATCCAATTTTTCTTTTTGGTAAAAGAAAATATCATTCCACATAACCAAAAGAGTCC
>JAOXJP010000008.1:3403230-3416167 GCA_025762735.1 Platanus orientalis | reverse complement strand
CCAATCATATGGAGTTATTCTCCTCATTGAGGTGAATATAAACCCATATGGACCCACCTTAAATGACATCTGGGTCCTACTTTTATTTTAGCTCAAACATAGTCACCCGATCAGATTTCTTCACAGAAATCTGGGTGTTTTTCAAAACCGTTTTCAACAGAAAATACAGTCCAAATCATTCCTACCCATGTCTTTAGGTGGAGTGCTTCCTCCCAATTAGTCTTTTTTTTTGTTGGACTTTTTCATTGAGTGCAATTTGTATACAATGATTGGCAATCGGTACCGCAAACTAGTGTCCTAAGGTGCATTGCTCACTTTCTGTGGAGACCACCATTTAGTCCTGGTTGTTTAGCTCAAATTCAATAGCAGCTCTCTTGGTGATCCTTGAGTGGCTGGCATTGGAGGGATAATAATGAATATTTAAGTTTCATAATTGAAGCCTAAAGTAATCTCGCTGCTCTCAAAGATACATATGCAGTGGAGACCTTGGCGTTTCAAGGTTTGAAAATTGCCCTCCTATATGCCAAGGGGCACCCCTTTACTGTTGTTCGTTACACTTTTAATTGGTTGGAGGTGCCTTGGAGGTCAGCAAACATCCTTGAGCATGTTGAGTTATTAAGTTGCTGTTTTACTTCTTTTTTTTTTTTTTTTTTTGGAAAACCCCATCCTTATGTGAAGGGTTGTTGCTCCACTATACCTACCTGTATTTTTTAATCTTCTCCTTCTTTGAATGACTTCATTATTTATCGAAAAGGAGAAAATTTTCGTAGACTACGGGAAGAGTCAATTCAAATAGAAGTATGTTTTGATATGGCTCGATTTGAGTCTATTAAGCTGCAACTCACACCATTCAGGCCCATTCGCAGTTGCCCCAAATCATATGGGGATTGTAAAATGTTTCAACTTAAAATCATGACTTGGCACCTGTACCTTTGCGTTCCTTGATTGTAATTGTTAAAGTTTTTGCTTACCCACAACTGACACCCCCCTCACCAAAAAAAAAATTAAAAATTTCATTATTAGAATAGAAAAGCACAATATATCTGCTATGTATTAGGATATTTGTTGAACTGTTTATTAATCTATATGTTTATCAATGCTCTCTCATGAAATTTACTGTCTCTGAACTGCTGTTTGATCGTTAAACCTTTGTGTTGGGTCTTAAAAATGCTAGTTGGCTTATTCTGTTTAGGGATTTCTTGGTCTGAGTGGAGCAATACTTATCCAAGTATACCAGACAATATACAAGGGCAATCCAAGCTCCTTTCTTCTCATGCTTGCACTGTTACCAACTCTCGTCCCCCTCATACTTATGTGTTTTGTAAGAATCTATAGTACACATGTGGGAGGTGACATGAAGCACTTGAATGGTTTATCAGTTGTTGCACTGATTATTGCTGCTTATTTAATGGTCATAATAATTTTGGAAAACATCCTGACTTTGGAATTGTGGACACGCATACTTACATTTGTGGTCCTCCTTCTCTTGTTGCTTGCCTCTCCTCTTGGCATTGCAATTAGAGCTCAGTTGGGGGATCCCCAGAGGTTACTGCAGACTCCATTTCTCGAGGGGGCCCAAATAATGGATGACCCAAATCCTCTAGTTGAGAAGATGTATGAGAGACATGACCCTATTGAGTATCATGAGATGCCTACTGATGCTGATCAAGAATCTACAATCAATGACGAGATGATTATGCCACAAGGAGAAGACTTGAATCTTTTACAGGCCATGCGCACAGGTAATTTCTGGATGCTGTTCTTTGCTATGGCATGTGGTATGGGCTCGGGACTGGCCACTGTGAATAACATCAGCCAAATAGGAGGATCTCTTGGTTATACTAGTGTGGAGACAAGTACTTTGGTGTCTCTTTGGAGCATCTGGAATTTTCTTGGTCGTTTCGGGGCTGGGTATATATCTGATTATTTCCTGCACTTGAGAGGATGGCCCAGGCCATTGTTCATTGCCATCACTCAAGCAACCATGAGCATTGGTCATGCAGTGATCGCGTCTGGGCTGCCTGGAGCTCTTTATGCAGGTTCAATATTGGTGGGTGTTTGTTATGGTTCACAATGGTCGTTAATGCCAACCATCACTTCTGAGTTATTTGGAATTAGACACATGGGCACCATATTCAATACCATCGCCATTGCAAGTCCAATTGGATCTTATATTCTCTCTGTGAGGGTAGTTGGGTATATCTATGACAGAGAATCATCTGATGATGGGAACACATGTAGCGGTGCTCACTGCTTCATGTTATCATTTCTAATAATGGCGTCTGTTACTCTTTTAGGGTTTCTTGTTGCCTTGGGATTGTTCTTTCGGACAAAAAGGTTTTATAGGCAGGTTGTATACATAAGAATTCATCATTCTGCAAGCCACTGAGAAGGTTAGTTGCAGTTTAATGCATGAAACATAATAGCAGAGGCAATGTTTCTCTCCTGTTGTTTACTTGTCAACGTTATATATTAAGCAAAGAGTTGAGTACTTCATTCATTTATGTAAAGTAAATGTTAACAAACGGTTCCTCTTTCAGTCTTTCGTGAGAGAGGAACAAAGTTTATTTTGGCATGTTGATGGCAATTTTATTTTTTAAACAGATGTGAGTTGAGCCTATGTTCAAACAATAAAAACTCTGTAAATTAACAGTATATGATCTTATGAATTTGATGGAGTCCCAAGAGAAATGGAACTAGAAAAATATGTGAGCTAAAGAAAGTCCCCTTTGCCTGCAGAAACAACAACACGTGAACAGAGGAAGAGGAAATGTTATTGTAGGAAATGTGTAATTTATGGGTAGAAGATGATAAAGTCAAGTTGGAGAAAAAGAATGGAAATCTCCAGAATGTTAAATGGGATATATGTGGTAGGGAGGGTTTTAACACATAAATATGTTCATATTTCCAAGGCCATCACAACTATTGAAACATGGCTTGGAGATGCAAAGGATTGAATAAAGTGTTTATATTTTTCAGTTTAATCACCAACTAGACATCCAAAGAGCCTTGGATGGACAATGAAACATGGCTTGGATATATAAAAAAGGATTCAATAAGGTGTTTATATCTTTCAGTTTAATCACCAACTAGACATCCAAAGAGCCTTGGATGGACAACCGTAGGTATACAGTAAGAGCCCGGTCCTAATTCAACAATGGCACCCGAGCATTAGCTTGAAAGAAGTCAAATTCGATGAATTAGAATGTTGGGTTCAAATCCACAATGCTTCAATATTTGATTATCACACACAAGCATCGGCTAAAGATCATTTGGTTAAGATTGGGAGTTTCAGATATTGTGATAGATGAGATTTAATTGATAAATATATCCAATTAAAAGTTGTTCATAAAGTTGAAAGACCACTCATGCCAAAGATAGAATTCATTCAAAAGAATTTATCTGATATGAAACTCCCTTTGATTTATGAAAAGATACCTGATTTTTGCTACTATTATAGATTAATTGGTCACAAAATAAGAGAGTGTGAATCCTAGATTAACGACAAAGCCAAGGGATTGCTTGACGAAGCTATACAGGCTAGATGAGGGTTCAGGAAGCATATGTGAGAAAAATTAAGCCCAAGGGGAAACTAGGCCATAAATATGCCCCTAATCAGAACATTTCTTCCCCATCAACTGTACGGACAAACCAGGCAGAGAGAAGAGGCATCACCAGTGAACCCCAGTCCGATAAGTGTCCAATAGATGAAGGAAGGAACCAAATCCAACCATCTTAGAATTGGACAGGAAGGCTGAGTCACTAAGTTGCATAATAGGGACCAAAAACAGCTACCACAACTCACTAGCCATTACTGCAACTCGGGCCATGAATCCCATAACGTGCTCCATTAAGGCGGGAGTGGGCACGTGTCCAAAACATCACAGAGAGCAAAACTAAAAACATCGACAACCATTTTCTCTGGACACATGTCCACTCCCACCTTAATGGAGCACTATGGGAGCAAGCTAGAGGATACGGTTCCTGATGCTAGGGCTAGAAAAAGGAAATTTCTCCAACAAATATTTAAATAAATTAACATGATTAATGAAGGTTTGGGAAGTGGAATAAAGGATAAAAAATTATAGCCTGTCTGGGAGTCAACTGAAATGTAATCATTTCATTTGAGTTTCCTTAGGCATTTATAGCCATGAGGTGATGATTTGTAATGAACTAATTCAAATTTATACTGATTTGTAATTAGAAATGAAGTCATCTTAGGTTTTTCTATAAAATGAAATGATTAATGTTATCAGGCACAAATCGGTGCAAATCTGAATGGTTTCGTTGAAAAACCATCCCATTGTGACTACAAAAGCCTGGGAAACTCAAATGAAATGATTGCATTACAGGAGGCTGCCAAACGCAGCCTTAAAAAATTACCTTTTGATGAGAGTCTAGCTGACAATGGAGGAGTAATCATCGGTATTTAGGGATGAAAGAAATTACTGGCGATAATGATGCCTTGGAACAACAAGGATGGAATTTGAATCATCAGTTGGACCTTGTTCCCTACAAGGAAAATGAACTGTGGTCAATTATGGTTGGGGATTTCCAAAGACAAACAACACAAGGGGTTACAGATTGAAAAAGGAAAGTTGATAATGGGAGGGCAACTTAGAAAAAATGGTAGGGATGACTTTTATGACAAAGAAAATAAAGGAATTATTATTAAAGAACTGACCGGTTCAACATGAATGGCCTTGGACGAATGGGCTTTGGATAGCCCAGGTCTAAACACTTAGTCACCCACAGGCTCAATAGAATCTGAAATGGGACTAACTAGTATATGATTAGCCCAAAGTCAAGTGACCACTCGGGTGAGAATAATTATGTCCCTTTCAGATTCCAAATGAAACCAAATTAAATAAAAAATAAATAAAATTCCGGAAAGAAAGAATGAGGCTGCTATGGATATTGATATGAAGGAAAGCATTGTGAAAATAGAAAATAAAAAAGAAAAGGGGCCTAAAAGTCCGGAGGAACGGAAGAAGAAAAGAAGGAAGACTTTTAAAGTGCTGAAGGTAACAACTCAACTAGAAATCCTAAGAACACTTATCTGGAGGTAATTCGTCATCTCTTAAGCTTCAATTTACTTTCATCATTGGAATAGGTATGTGTTTTAACGATAATTTTTTCCTAGTACTTCTCAAGGAAATCTAGATGGAAATTGCTTTATAAATTATTCAAAATGGGGCATCAAGGAATGAATAATGAAAATTTAAATTACATACCATATGTATATTCTTAGGAATAGTATCAATAAATAAGACAAGGAATATTAGATTGATCTCACAAGTGGCCAAAATTAAAATTAAGATTTTAATCCAAAAACATAAATATATAAAAATATCCCTAAAGGGCCTAATGAGAATATGGCATGAAACTGTCAAGGATTCACAAATTCTTTGACAGTTTGAGAGCTTAATCCAAATAATAAAATAAAGCCCGAATTTCATTTTGCTGATTAAAACAAAATGTAGAGGAAAGGAGAGGAGTTTAGGAAGAAAGCGAGGGTTAGTTTAATTTGGAATTCATGTTGTTTGGATCCAAATTGACTTTTAGGGGGCATGACCCTATTATGAAGGAAAAAACAAGTCTATAATATAAAATAAATATGTAATAGATTCATCATTTTTGAAACTTAGGAATGAGACAAGGATATTAGACATGTATGCTATTTACAAGGAACTTGATAAAAGGATTAAGAAATACTTTATTAGATAACTTATTCAAAAAAATTAAGGAAATTAGGGCTCCCCCATATACTTAGGTGATTGGAATTGTATATGGGGTAGAGTATATAAAATTGGAGAATTACAAATTCTCAATTGAGAAATAAGGGAGGCAAACAATATTTTAGAGGAATATAGGTTAGTAGTCTAGGTTTTGAGGGACCCCTTTTGCTCATGTTAAGAAACTAGGAGAGAATAATTATGAAAAGATAGATTAGATACGGAGCATTTAATGTGAATTGGAGAATTTTTTTTTTCTTTCTAGAGGCAATAATAGAAAAGCATGTCCCTTATGAATTCACATGCACCTATCTTCTTAAACCTAGCTCCAAGAATAATATTTTTACCCCAACCATTTAGAATTGAGTGGATGTGGCCTCAAGATCCAGATTGTAGAGAGAAGATTGATAGAAATTGCGAGAAAACATATAGAAGGGAAAAATGATAAATATTGGAAATAATATAAGTAAATTAACCCAAACTCTGAAAAAATGGACCAAATTAACTTTTGGTAACTTTAAAAAACAACTAGAGGGAAATAAAAAGAAGCTAGACAATCTATATCAAGCCAATATACCATAAGAAATAAGAGAAAAATAGAGAAGGTTATATATATATATATATATAGGGAGAGAGAAACTATAAATTCTTTTATATATCTACAAACAAGAAGATAAAACAATAAAATTACAGTTATACAAAATTAAAATAGGAATTGGGTGAAGGAACATAATGAAATTACATCGATAATTAACAATTATTATATTATAATAATTTATTTAGTTCTAACAAGCCAGATGAATATTAAATGGAAGAGATATTAAAAGCTTCTGATATTATCTTATCAAATAATGGTAAGACATTTCTAGATAAACCCATCAGTAGAAAGGAAATTAAAAAAGCTACTTTTGAACTAGGAAAGTTAATAACTACACAAGACGGCCGACAAACAAGATATTTTCAAGAATATTGGTATATAGTTGGGGATGATATAATATATGTTATATTAAAATTCTTTAATCAAGATAAAGATATTCAAAAATTAATAAAAACTTTTATTACAATGATCCCAAAAGTAAATAATCCTGAGAATATTACATAATATAGACCTGTTAGTCTATGCAATGTATTATATACAATAATATTTAAAACATTAGCCAATAGACTAAAAATAGTGTTACATGAAATAATATCCCCATATCAATGGGCGTTTGTTAAAGATAGACAAATCACAGACAATATTATGATAACACATGGAATACTAAGACATGAAAATTAATAAGAATTCTAATCAATATATAACCGTAAAGTTAAAGGAGAAAGGCTTATAGAGTGGAATGGTGTTACTTAAAGAAAATGTAAAAAAAAAAAAATGAAATTAATTAGTGATAATTAGGTTAGGTGGATAATGAGGTGTTGAGTCAGTGATATATCAAATATTAATTACTAGCTCTCTAAGCAATATGATTGAATCTATTAAGGGATTAAGACCAGGGGACCCTATATCTCCAATGTTGTTTTTAATACATATGAAAAGTATTTCATCTACATTAGAGAAATTGGAGATATGAATTAAAATAAAAGGAATTAGAATAAGGAGATCAAGTCCAATAATATCATACTTATTATTTGTAGATGGCTGTTACATTTTTAATAAAATAAGAGGGAAAGATTAAGAGAATATACAGATTTTCTTAATATATTTATGTAAGCCTTCGGAACAAACAATTAACTATGAAAAATCAGATATAAAATTTTGTAATAATAATTTAATTCAAAGAAAGTTAAAAATAGTTGGATACCTAAGAATTAAACATGTAGAATCCCCAGATAAATATCTAGGATTACCGTTAAATGTAGGAAAAGAAAGATTAATTTATTCTTTAATTTGAATAAAAAACCTTCAGAAAAATTTAGAGATAAAAAAAAAAACTATTAGCACAAGAAGGATTTTTTTTTTTAATTTTATAAAAAGTAGTTTTAACATCATTATCCACATATGTCATGCAATGCTTTCTACTACCAAAAAAGATTTGTGAGGTAATAGGTTAAAACTAAAGACAATTTTGGTGGATACAGAAACAAAATGAGAAGAAAATAAATTAGATAAAATGGGAGACACTTAATGATGGGGGAATGAGATTTAGAGATCTACATGCCTTAAATAAGGCATTGTTGGCTAAGCAAGCTTAGAGAGTTCTAAATAATTATAATACCTTATAGGCAAAAATTTTAAAATCCATATATTCCCCCTCCCTCGAAGAAAAAAACTCTTAAAAATTAAAAAAAAAAAAAAAAATAGCTCATGGTTGTGCAAGAACCTAATAAGAGGAAGAGAATTATTAAAGAAAGACATTTGTTGCAAAGTATGGAATTCAAAGAGAATAGATTTTTGGAAAGACCCTTTGATCCCTTTACTCAACCAAAAGAATGTCCCATTAAAAAAGTTAAGTATGTAATAGATCCGATAACTAAGGAATTAAATGAACAAATAGTATAAAATTATATATCAAAAATTAAAATTAAGAAAATATTTCTAAGTGAAAGTGAATATGAGGATAAGATAAGAGGATAAAAAATATTTCTAAGTGAAAGTAAATATGAGGATAAAAAAAAATGTAATTATTTAGTTAAATCAGGATATCATGTTGAGATTAAAAATCAAGTACTATTTACTAATTATGATGGACATGCTAATAATAATAATGAAAATAATAATATTAATATCCATAGTAATAATAATAATATCTTCAATATAAACAATAATACAAATAATAATAATAACTTTATAAATAATCACACAACTATTAATAGTATTAACAATAGAAATATAAATCTTAATATACAAGGAGCCTTCCCATGTAATATATTATGGAATTTAAAAGTACTGCAAAAAATAAAACATTTAATTAGAAAAGCCTGTAGTGAGGCTATACCAATGAAAATGAATTTAATTAAAAGAAAGATTAATATAAATCCAATTTGCCCTATTTGTAAAGGGCTTGGATTAGGTTTGGAAATCAGCTTTTCCTGATGTATTAGAAAGACATCAGGGAGCTGACACATCAGTGCCGAAAAGTGACTTTCACTTTTTTGGGGGTGCTTATCACTTTTCAATGCTGATGTGTCCACCCCCTAATGCCATTCTAATATATCAGGAAAAACAGATTTCCGTACTTAATCTTTTCCATATTTGTAAGGGGTATAATGAAACAACATTACATGGCTTAGTGGAATGTACTCTAATTGAACAACTATGGTTTATATCTCTTTTAGCAATTAAAATATCATAAATAAGGGTATTTAACTTTAAAGAATGGTTGGAATTCTTTGATATCTCTAATAAAAATAGAATTTGTATTTTTGAAAGAATTGTGATAATATGTTGGTTCATACGGAAACAAAGGAATGCGATTTTTTTCAGAATAAAAAATTTAATATGCAACTAATTCTATTGAATGCTTATAGATTAATAGAGAGGCTAGAAGCTCTACACGTAACCCAAAATGACATAAAGCATGACAGGAATAAGATGGGAGCCTCCACAAGGTGATGTTGTGAAGGTGAACTTTGATGGAGCTATCTCTAAAAGGAAAACAAATAGGTGCAATGGGTGTGGTGGTACGTAATACTTAGGAATAAATGGTAGCATCAAGAACAAGAAAAAGGAATCTATGTTCCCTTTATGAATTGAAAGTGAAGCAATTATATTTGTATTGGATATTTTAAAGTTGAAGTCCGATCGATCTAGAATTTGCTTGATCGATCGAATTAGAAGAAACTAGAAACTTGAATGTTTCAAAAAATGGAGATTCGTTAATGGGGAAGTGTACACGCATCCAAGATGTCTACATATATTCATATCCATTTGTTCAATAAGAAAGGGTATCTAGGATGTCTATAGATATATCTAAAAGTGTATAATTTCTATGAAAAGAATGACACTCCCAAACGTAAAACCCACTTCAAAATCTCTTTCTCTTTCTTTTATCTCTTTTAACATTTGTATTTTTGTGAAAACCTTTTGATTTTTTATTGTATATATTTATAAAAGATTAAGATCAAGTGTTTAAGAGTTAATCTTACGGTGCTACAAACTGTTGATCAACAACACAACTTTATTTGAACCGATTTTATTTTAGGGACAAATTTGTTGTCTTGTTGCAGTCTATGTATCATTTTAATAACAAAATAGAGGGAGAATATTGTCTTAAGAAAAGTGTGATTTGTAATCCGAACATTGTTACTTCGTTGTCTAGTCAATCCCTGCAACTCATATTACATCTTCAATTAATACTTGGCTCTAACAATTTGCATTGAGAACAACTCTAACATTAGAAGATTCAAAGCTAATTGTAAAAAGAGACTCTCGGGAAGTGATCACATCTTTGGAAGGAGTTTTGTAGAATTGTCTAAACAAAATAAGACATTGCATTAAAGATTGCAAAATACTTATTTCAAGTTTCACTATTTTAAATTTTATGCATGTTAGATGGGTAAGTAATAAAATAACACATGCTATTGCAAAGTTTGGGATTGAAAGTCTAAATATTCCAATTTGGAATTCTACAACACCCCTAATTGGCTATGGAAAGAATTGGAGGAACCTCAAGACGCTACGAGGATGATCACGTGATTTTATTTGCAATGAAAATCTACTTATTACCAAAGAGAAAAAAAGAACACCATACTTTATTTATCTTATTTTGTAAATAATGTATACATAAGAAATGAATGTATATAAATAAAATAATTAAATTACTTATATCCCCAAAAAAATATATGAGCATATTCTATTCTGAATCTTCTCATATAAAAATATAGCATTGAGAAGTTTAGGTAATTTATTGTGTCACAGTGGTTTTAGTGATCGGTTAAATGTTTTCTTCTTGCCTAGCCTTGAATGAGGTACATGAGGGGCATTTATTACCCACCTTGGATCCAGCTAACGTATGGGGCCTGTTCCTCTGCACCGGAGCAGGGTGTCCCCTGTCATAGGGGGTGGGCATGCATTTTTATGCATGAGCCCACACCTCCTCTGAGAGTGTTTTCTCGCAATGGCAAAAGAATAGCAAAGCTCCATCGGCTCCCCATGTGTGTGGCATATGTTGTATCGTACATAAGGAATCTTTAGTTTTGAGGGCTCAGAGTACGTTATGCAATAAAGATTATCATTTGGGGAGGACACCAAAGGTGTATTGTACCACTGGTGTGACTAATGGCCATGTGCAGATCTTACCTAAAAGCTCGATCCTCACTTCACTGCACTCCATGGTCACATCCTCTCCTATCACCCTCAAACAAGGTATCTACTTTGGCACTGGGCCAACTAAAAGAACTAGCACTGTAAGATGAAAGGCAACTTGTGCTCGGGAGAGGATCTGTTACATGGGTTGATATTCTCTGCGACGTGAATATTTAAGCCAGCTTGAGTCATCATTCATGGGGTGCTATGTGGCATCATGGGTCCGATATCAAGACACCCCCCTGATGGGACACTCAGGAGGGGGAATCAAAAACCTCCAAAAAGTGAATTGATTCTGCCCCCCAGTGTCCCATAAGGGGGCGTGGCGCATACGATTTCATCCCACATCGGTGACTGCTCACCTCACCCGACCTAACCACCATCAGAGCTGGCAGCGAATTTACTGTGCATTACTCATCCTCAGCCACCAGGCAGGATTTGATAGGACAACTTAGGGCGATATCCTATGCGCTGCCCCCCTCTGTGACGCTCGGGAGCCGAGAGAGAGAGAGGGGGAATCAATTCACTTTTTGGGGGTGAAGTGACAACTCCAAAAGTGAATTGATTCTCCCCATCTGCCTCAGCCCTCGTGCGTCGCAGAGGGGGCCGTCGCATAGGATATCAAGCCAACTTAAAGAGTGCTTAAATTGACAATAACATTAAAGATGACACATCAGTACCAAAATGTGATATACACTTTTTAAGGGGATGCTTTTCACGTTTTGGCACTGATGTGTCAGCCCTAATGTCATTCTTACTTTAGGCACTCTCTAATTTGTCCTACCAAATCTGGAGCACTCAGCTACCCAGGAAAGGTGCTTTGGATTTAGTAGGACAACTCAGAGAGTGTCTAAATAAGGATGACAAGGGCCAACACCTAAGTGCCAAAAAGTGAAAAGCATCCCCCAAAAAGTGTATATCAATTTTTCGAGGCTGAAGTGTCAGCCCTAATGTCATTCTTATTTTAGACACTCTAAGCTGTCCTACCAAATCCTACCTCCAAGCACGGGGCTCTGAGTGTCAACAACTACTACATTCTAAAAGACTTCTACAGTTGATGGAATCTTGCAACAACAAACAACGGATTAAATTGTCCTTATATAAAACTCATCGGCAATTAAGATTGCCAACCCATCCAAAATGGACAACCTTGTCTTGCGGACATGAACAAATCCATTAAGCACATGCTAATTGTGGGCATTTCAGGCCAATTGCCGATAGTTTCATCTATGAACTAAAATAGCATTTGTCGACACAATTTTTTTGCATAAATCCACAACACGAAAAATATGTAAAAAATTTAATAAATAAATAATTTGTAATAAATGAAAGGGATACAATCTCTTTAGCTTTACACTCTTGTACAAAAAGAAACACTACAACAAAAATGGTTTTTAACAATGTATTTTAGACAACGTTTTTGTACAAACGCTATAAAAGGTATAATATTATATAGCTTTTACATTAGAGAACACTGTTAAATGGGGTAAATAACATAAACAATGTTTTTAAAATGCTGTAGAAACAAATAAAGACAGTATTTATATAGGGTTTATATAGTGTTTAAAAACGCTATAGAAACATATAAAGACAGTATTTATATAGGGTTTATATAAAGTTTTTAAAATGCTGTCATACATTCCTTCGCAGAAACATTATAGCCAGGGTTTTGAAACGCTAGTTATACTCCACAGAAAGAAACAAAATTCAATATCATTGTCAATTACTGAGACCGAATACATTGTAGTAGGGAGTGTATGCACTCAACTTTTATGGATGAAGCAAATGATGAAAGATTATGGTCTTAAACAATCCATCATAGAATTGTTTGTGAACAACAAAAGTGCTATTCAAATCTCAAAGAATCCTGTGCAACACTCTCGAATAAAACATATAGACATTAGGCATCACTTCATACGGGATTTAGTAGAATGAGTGATTGCCTTTGAGTTTGTTG
>JAOXJP010000008.1:3376971-3397341 GCA_025762735.1 Platanus orientalis | reverse complement strand
TATGGGCATGGCATTTCATCCAAATTTTGCACACAATGGCCGCTTCTTTGTTTCATTCAATTGTGATAAGGTTCAATGGCCAGGGTGTTATGGAAGATGTTCATGTAATTCAGATGTGAAGTGTGATCCTTCAAAGCTTGGTTCTGATAATGGGGCTCCTCCATGCCAGTATCACACTGTTATCTCAGAATTCACTGCTAATGGTACCGCATCACAGCTTTCATTGGTACATATCACTACGTTTATCATAGTATATTTGTCACAATTCTCACTGGGGGAATATAATGGATTTTTATCTGGATTGTTTTCCAGGAAACGAAGGGCAACCCATCAGAAATTAGAAGGATATTTACAATGGGCCTTCCATTTACATCTCATCATGCAGGTCAGATTCTTTTTGGACCTGAAGATGGATACTTATACTTTATGATGGGGGATGGTGGAAACAGAGGTGATCCTTACAATTTTTCCCAAAACAAGAAATCCTTGCTTGGAAAGATTATGAGGCTCGACATAAATAACATACCAAGTGAGTATCAAGACTGAACAGTCTGGGGATTTCGATCTTGTTTTTTTTTTCCTTAGAACTATTCACTACCTTATGCATTTTCCTTTCTCTGTCAATGTGATTTTCAATCCAGTACTCCACTATTATTTCTTAATGCATATGGGATCTTTTGCTTGTTCCCTTTTTGCTTACTTCATCTTGTTTGCTATATTCATGAGATTTCATTAATAAATTACCTTGAATAGCTGTATTTGAAGGAAAGAAAAAAAAAGTACTATCAAAGAACTCTAAAAATAGTCTTAAAAAAAGAAAAGAAAATGAAATTAGGTGATCCATCATCATCCTCATTATCATCCGGGCCTTAACCATTTCTAAGTGCCTAGAACTGGGAGCAGGAGGTCTTCAGAGTATGTGTGTGACATGAGAGGGAACCGAGATTTAAAAATATTTTAGGTTGGTCCAGAGTGCCTTCGGAGTGTGTGTTTGCATGTGTGGCACAGTCTGCAACAGATGGCCCTACTGTGATATATTAACCTCTTTATTTGTGTTTAATGTTTTGCTTAGTTACTTATTTATTTATAGTGCAATGACTCTATTAAGAACATGTACTGTTACCTTTTTTTTGGTTCTGCCCTTATGTACTAAGCTTAGCAAGGTTGAGTAGAAATTCTTGTTCTGCCTTAATTTGTGTTTGAGAGAGAAGAGGTTTGTGTCTTCTGCTCTTGATCCCTAACTCTACTATTTGTTATACTATAACTTTGGGGTGGTGATAAGTATACCCCTAATAACCAGGGGAAAAATAAATAACTCTCAAATAGCTCTCTGACAATGTTCCATTTAAGCATATGCATAAATACTAACCATACCTAGCTTTCTTAATATTTCATGCAAATAATTTTGCTAACTCTCTTAGTTAAGAGTTAAGATATCTGTTAACTAACCTTTTGTCTTGACATAACTTGTGTAGACCTGACTGTTTCTTAGCTTCTTAATGAATGCCAATTAACCTCAATAGGCTTTGTATTGTCATGTTGAATTGAATTGTGGACAATAATAATCACCGCTTTATTATCACAATATAGGTTCATGGATTCTTAAAATTTGAAATGCAACTCATACATTAGTATCTTTGGCCACAAAAGTGCACACACTTCCTGTGCTATGGACCTTTCCTTGGTTTCTGCACTTGATCTAGTAACTATAGACTTTTTTTTTAAAACTTTTCCAAATTACTGTATTTCCACCAACAAAGTTACAATATCCAGAGGAAAGCCTATGGTTATAGAATTTTCCCAATTGACATTTTTAAATGCCTCCACTCATAAAAGTCCATACCTAGCAAATAAAATTCCCTTTCCAGGGGATGACTTAAAACATCTAAGAACTCTATATGCTGCCTCTAGATTTGACTTCCTAGGTGAATGCATGAATGGACTTGATCACAGTTATTGAATCATCAAAAAAAAAAACAGTTATTGCATACGTAATATTTGGAGTGAGAGAGAAATTCCTTAGTTTCCCAACAAGATACTGAAATCATTTAGAATCAATATGAAGATAATTGTTCTTGTTATTAAGGTGATGATTTTGCTTAATACATATATGAACCATTTTGGCTTGAATTTCTCAAACTCCTTAAGAATGTCTAGAATATGCTCAGAATGTCTAGAATATGCTCCCTCTGATTTAAAATCCATGTTCTTGATCGAGATATCTTGATCTAGAGAAAGTACTTCGGTAGACCAAGATAAAACTCATTCCCAAAATGTTGCTTTAACTCTTGGACTTCTTATCTCAACAATGTCAACATAGACAAAAAGAATTGCAATCAAACAAAGTATGATATGCCCTGGCTTTATTTGTATCTCACATTCTTCATTGCCCTGTTATAACTTTGGAAACATGCTTTAGGAGATTGTTTCAGTCCATATAATGCCTTCTAAGTTTGCATATTTTTCTCTTCACTTCTTGGAAACAAGAACCTAGTGATAACATCTTGTACACCTCTTCCTGGAAGTCCCCAGAGAGAAATGCATTCTTTACATTTTAACTAATAAAGTGGCCATTACAAATTTGCTACTAGTGAAAATATTACCCTGATAGAGTTCATCTTTACCATCAGTGAAAACACATTTGGTTATCTATCTCATAAGTCTGAGCATAGCCTTTGGAAGCAAGTCCAATCTTACACCTTTCAATTGATCCATCGGTCTTATACTTAACCAAATATACTCATTTGTATCCCACAAGCTGTTTCCTTCAAAGAAGAATTACAAGTTCCCATGTACCATTCTTTTTCTGATGGTCTCATCTCTTTACATATTTCTTCCTTTCAGTTGGGTTAAGAAAGGGTATTTGAACATTACAAGGCACAAAATCAGAAAACACAGGCTATAATTGAACAATAGGATATGAATGATAAGAAACAAAATTAGAAGTTGGATGCTCATTACACAAGTAAATTACTTTGCAAATTGCTATAGGAAGATTAGAGTCATCAACAATGGTTGTACCAACAGGAGTGACATCAGAGTAAACAACATGAGCAAAAGTATTATTACATGAATCAGTAATGAGAGTGCATACTCTGCTATGGAAACCAAAAGTGGTGTGGAAGGTCTCAATGTACCCCCAATCTTCCTTGTTATCTTCTTTAGGTGTTGTTTATATGTCTAACCACTAATGCATAGCCATCCTGGAGTCCAACATAAGAGTAGTTTTCATCATATTCATTTTCACCTTCAGTCTCCGGTTCCTCTTCCTTTGTGAAGTCCGGTTCTTCCTCACATAGTTGCAAGTTCTTGTAGGACACACAATGGGAAAGTATCCTTGGCCAACATGCTTGTAACATTTAGTGTTGCTACTGTCGTGACAAGGATGATCAGCTATTAGAGCTTTTCTTATAAAAGGATCTCTATTGCCGACACTTGTAACCTTCATGTTGCTGCCTCGTTTGGTTGTTCTGGAAAGCATGGAACTTAAGTACTACATGTAACATTAAGGGTTGGTTGTTCTGATCCAACCTTGGATCGGCTGATCCCAGACCGATCCCATAGAAGAATGACCTTTGAAATTCTCTTCAATTTTTAAACTCAATCCCAAGAAAGTATCCCAACTAACCCTAGTCTTTAATTTCAAATTCTTTCTCTAAATATTTTCTTAGGCTCTCTATTTCACAAGGATCATTATCTGCCACAACAATGTCATCAGCATAACGAAAAAGAGCTATTATCTTTCCTCCTTGATGCTTTGAAGAAAGTGTATGGTCTGCTTGGCTTTGTCTGTACCCCTTTTTAATCGTAGCACCTCGGAATCTCTTTAGCGATGCCCTTGGTGATTGCTTCAAACCATATAATGCTTTTTTCAATAAACACATTTTCCTTTCCCTGGTACATACTGAAAACCTGAAGGCTACCCCATACAAAATTCCTCTAGATTCCCATGAAGGAAATCATTCTTTATATCTAGTTGCAAGAGTGGCCATTCTTGATTAGCTGCAAAAGATTTCAAAACTTTTATGAAGTTCATTCTGGCCACAAATGTGA
Source organism: Platanus orientalis (assembly GCA_025762735.1). Taxonomy (NCBI): domain Eukaryota; kingdom Viridiplantae; phylum Streptophyta; class Magnoliopsida; order Proteales; family Platanaceae; genus Platanus; species Platanus orientalis. Next base: position 3,393,288 of record JAOXJP010000008.1, on the reverse strand, counting down.
AGGTTTCCTAGTAGTTAATCTCATACAATTGAGTACAACCCTTTGCTACCATCCTTGCCTTATACCTCTTCATTGCACCATTTAGTTAAGTTTCATTGAGAAGATCCATTTGCACCCCACTGGTTTCTTGCCTCTTGGTGGGTTTTTATAATTTTTCTTTACTACCTACATCTCTTCTTCCATGGCCTCTCTCCATTTTGGTTGGGAGAGAACCTCCAAAACACTATTTGGAATAGAAATAGAAGACAAAGAAGTAGAGAAGGCTCAAAATGATGGAGAAAGGGCATCATACAAAGCAGGATTAACAATTGGGTTATGGGTACAAGAGAGAACAGCCTTTCTTAGTGCAATAGGAAGGTGAGAATCATGAAGAGAATTAGAAACATTACCTGTGTTAGAAGATGGAGTAGAAGAGGCTTCTTGGCGAGGCATATGAGTAGCTTTATTCTTTCTTAAATGCACTTTGCAGAAGTCTTTTTCCACCAGAGTCTCCCCCTTCTTTTATTGACTTCCCCTTCACCACCACCTTCATTGAACTTTTTGTCACCATTAAAGAAGTACTATGGAAAAAGAAAAGGAAAAGAAGACTCCTCTTCACCAAAATATTCCTGAAGAGGAGTATTCTAAGATGAAAAAATGAAACATACTGAAAGAAGGTCACATCCATAGATACAAAACATTTTTGGTCAAAGAGTGATATTACTTGCACCTCTTTTCAGTCGGATCATACTCTAAGAAGATGCACTGAAGAACCTTGAAATCTAGTTTGGTTCTTTTAGACTTTGGAATGTGGACAAAACAAACATAGCCAAAGACTTTAAGAGGAATGGATAACATAGGGGAGCTACAAAAGAGAATCTTAAGGGGAGATTTAAAGTAAAGCACAAAAGAGGGCATATGATTCATAAGGCAGGTTGCTGTGAGCAAGGCATCAGCTCAAAACACTATGGGAACATGCATGGTGAGGAGCAAGGCACAAGTAGTATCCAGAAGATGCTGATTCTGTATCTCAGTAACACCAATTCTGTTTTAAAAGTGCATGGATAGGTGGTTTGGTGAAGGATACCTTGCTGAAAAGATAAGATGAGAAATCAATCAACAAGTATTCACTGCCATTACTAGAATGCTGGACCTTTCTCGTTGTATTGAATTTGTTCGCAACCATCTTGTGAAAGGACTAGAAGACAGAGAATATCTCCCCCTTGGATTTTAACAGATAGACCCATGCAGCTCAGGAATAATTCAATGAAGATGACAAAGTTTTTTTTGGATAATTATGAAGATGACAAAGTATTTAAAACCAAATAGGGAGACTGTAGGGTTGGCCCCTATACATTAGAATGGATGATAGAAAAAGGTATGGTACTATGATTGGGACTGACAAGGGACTTGACAATACTAAGTATACTCACACCTCTCACAACGAAGATAGGAAATAGAAATGAAAGTGAACAAAGTGGAAAACTCTTTTGAGAATAGGAAAGGATGGATGGCCAAATTTGTAATGCCATTGATATAGCTAGGCTCGCTGAGCAGCAGTAGAATCACTAGCTAAGGATGATAGCTAATGGATCGCTGTGGTAGTAGGACTGTCAAAAATAGAAAGTTCTTCCTCCTCATGGCCTTTCCCAATTACTTTCTCCGTCTCTAATTCCTAAAAGACTCGGTGAGATGGAAAAAGTAACACTACAATTCATGGTCTTAGTAAGGTAGCTTACAAATTCAAGGGAAAGTTTAGAATATGGAGAATGAGAGAAAGTGGTATAGAAGGTGAGGCTAAGATGAAACCTTTATGGGAAACTAGAGAGAAAGACCCATCTATTACTCATACTTTGTCTCTCCCTGAGCATACATGATACAAAGGAAGCTAGGAAGATGTACCACTCATATGATCCAAAGTACCTAAATGATTCATGCATGAACATGATTGGTCAAGGCACTGTGAAAAGTGACTAAAGTCCCATGTGGCTTAGGCTAGAGGTTGCCTCTGTGGGCACTACTAGCATGCACTATGCGACAGTGATGGCACATTGATGGTCGAGTGAGAAATCTCGCGGCCTTTATGCTCAAGTGTGCCTTGTCCTGGTTCCTGACATGCTTAGCCTAACATAAGATGCTAGTTTGGTGGTAAAGCAAGGTGTGGGGTGTCGTCTTGCTTGAAACGTCATGGTGACCTTATAAGGTGCTATGGTCGTTGGTTGGCTTAATGGCTTGAGGATGTGTTATAGGCATGTAGGGCCTTTAGTGCTACATGCAGAGTGTGATGAGTTTCGTGATCGTTTGAGATGTGCTTCAATGGCATGGTGTGCACATCGAGCTGGCTGACTATTTGTGTGCTTAGGCAAAGATGACACAAGGGATCCTATGGGTCGGACGAGTATCGTGGCAATGCAAGGAAGAAGCTTATGGGTTGGTTAAGCCACATTAGTGCTCTTGGTGAGTAGTATTCTTGTTAGTTTATTATGGGGTATGTCGGTGGGTCAGAGAAGGGCTCAATGACATTTAGGCTAGTCTTAGTTAGGTGATGGTTAGGGTGCCGCACGGTTGTGATAGAAAGAAAAATCTAGGCGTGGCAGTTGGTATCAGAACTGATGTTAAAAGGTTGCCTCTAAAATAGTTGGTATCAGAGTCAAGTTTGTTGAAAAATTGATTGCCTCGGGTACATGTGAGGTATAGAGCGTGATTGTTGTGGTTTCGAGTAGGGCTGTAAACAAAGTGAATTTGAAGCCGATATAGATGCATCCATATTTGTATTCGGTTGGTTAATCAAAAATAGGATCCAAATTCGAACATCTACGAATATTTAAAAATAGAATCCGTATTCGTATTTGTTTATTTAAACAAATTTTGGATACAAATTTGGATATATCCTATTACACTTTCTATAAGAAAATTCAGATTTTGAGTAGTGACATATATTTTGAGGGTTTGTTAAAGCTTCTCACACTCTTCTATGAGAGCGACAACTGCAGGCTTCAAATGGATTCATAAGATTTTTTAGCGGATTCACACAAATGGTTTCCCCTTCTTCATTGACATCAAGTAGAAGCTCTTCAATACTAGTCCAACATACCCTTGTAGGTTGTGTAGCTTGATGAAGAGAACCTAGACAAATGAACTCATCATTCCCGTTGATTAACATGGGTGGGATTCTCTCAGGAGACGCTGTTGTTGCCATGGAAACATCGAAGCTGGTGGTGAAGCTTACGAGAAGCATGGGTTCTTTCTTGGCCGTCTCATCCCCGAGTCCTGTAGTTGAGACCTTTGGCCAGTCTCTCTCTGTCTCGTTCTTCTTTCTTCAACTAACTGAGCCCCAAAATTAGGACTTTTGATTCCTTCGAAGCATCTAGACAATGATGCTTATTTACCTAAATATCATTTCCTCATGAGAGATATATAACATATATAATCGAGCATTGGAATCGGCTCTTGCATAGAGAGTGTCTTATGGCTTTGTGTTGCCTTCTAAACAAAATACAAGACAAGACTAGGTGGGAGACAATTGATTCCTTTATTGTTTCTCTCCTATAATGATTTACCAAATTTTCCTTCTTATATCATGCCCATAATTGTTTTTTCTTATATATATATATATAATTAAATGCTCGAATATTAATTGGAGCAGATGTATACATATCTGCATTTTGTTCTTTTATAATCAAATATTTATTAAATGAAACGAATATTTAAACGAATCGGATATAGTTGCATCCATATTCTCCTTAATCGAATCAAATATGGATGCTTAGACGAATAGTTGATAGATCTAGTTACAAGTAGTGGGAGGCTTGCTGGTTACAAAGCCTGTTAACTTCTATTGTATAAAGTTGGTTGCAAGACTTGCTTGAGATCGAGATGATGTTGACAACATAGGTGAAGAAAGTCTTTAGTTTGATGGACAACATTGAATCAAGGAGGTACACATTCAGAAATATTTTTACAGAAAAATGTTTTGATGGCTTGGGAGAGCGGCTCAAAGGCATGTCAGCAGGTGATGTTGAATGACATGTATACCATGTCAATTCGATGGATTGGGCTATCATGTGGTGTTGGGTTCATGTTATGACAACAAATGGAATGTGATGTGGCACAAGGAGATAACTTTGCAATGACAAGCCAGTTTGAAAATCTAAATGGCTGTTCACTTAGGGTCAAGACATGAGTTGTTAAGGAACTGATATGGCACCGACATAGTTCAAGGGTCTGCTCAGGGTGAAGGAAAGTGTGCCTAGGTACTAGAGTGTGACAATGACAAGATGTGAGAATCTTATCAGATAATTCACTCAGAGATAAGGCATGGGATGTTGAGGTATTGGAGTGATATAGTGACAATGACACAGTGTTGGATCAGGGTGAAGGATGTGTGTCGAGGTATGAGGACGACATAGGTGAAAAATTAAAAGTGAAAAAATACAATGGTTACTTAGGGTGAAGGTGCAGTGGGCCAAGGTATTAGAGTGGTACAGTGATATAAAGATGGCTTGTGGTAAGTTATGGAAGGCCTTCAACGGATCAAAGGCAAAGTGGTAAAATCAATGGATCCTTCTCAAGGTGAAGACATATGAGTGTCGAGGTACTAGAGAGGCAACATAAGAGGATGATTTAATTGGACACTAATGATATCCGAGAAAACTGAGAGATATGCTGAAAAGCTTAAGTGGGAGAGCACTTAAGCCATGGTATTCAAGGAGGCGACAACAAGTCTGATGTGGCAGGTACTCTACCACAACTGAGGTTGTTCATTCAAGGTACTAGTGTGGGCAAAGTTCAATTGTGGGCTCTATTATCTTGGCTGGTTGGGTGGTAGGATTCATACTGATACGAGTCCGTATGCTACACAGGGTGAAGGACGTTTGAGTAAGATCAAGAAACCTCATGGGTGAGGTGTGGAAGTCTGAACAGTTGGTAGAAGTGGTTTCGAAAATTGGTGAGGATTTTGGCCATGGATTGGAGAGCTCGATGGATTAAGTTCTAAGGCAAGAAAGGTCGAGAGAGACCTTTGAACTAAAGCACGTGTTGATGGAGTGATAGCTTCGTTGGTGCAAGCTAGTGTGGGTTGGTAGCCGTGTTGATAGTTTACACGAGTGGTGAGTATGAGAAACTGATTTAATGCATCACAACGGAGATGATACCAAAGTTGATGTAGAATGATAGCCAAGAATCTCAATAAAACCCAAGATTTGTAGCAAAAACAAGAATATGGTTAAAGAACCAGAATTGCTCTTTAAACACACTTTAAGTAATCAAGATTTAATGAAAATAGAATAAGAAACTTGATTAGAAGGGTTTATAAGAAATGAAACAAGAAAAGACGGAGAAAGAAGCCCAAAAGAGTAATTTTGTAATTTATGGATAGAAACCCAAAATTACAAAAAGACCCCTGATTGTTCATAAAAAAATTCTAAAATTTTACGGGATGATTCTAACGTATATGAGGAGTATGTATAGTAAATTTTAGATTATTTTAAGATTTCTAGCTATATGAAATTATATAAAAACTCAGGTTGTACACACTTAATTCAAGAAACCAGAAAAATGGAGAATAATAAAACAAGAGAGAAAAAGAGGAAAGAAGAAACGAAGGAGAACGAAGAACAACAACAACAATAAGAACAAGAAAGAAAGAAAAGAGAAGATAAATACCTTTGGAGTAATTCTTATCCCATGATCCAGGTAATCCTTACAAGAATTTCAAGCCAATACATAAGACTAGAAGAAAAAGGAGAAACACCACTTTTGAGAGCAAAACCAACCAATTTTTTTTTATTGATTTCCATCATACCAATACCAAAAGGGAAAGGATGTTCTGTTAAGGATTTGGTGTCTAGGACACTAGGGCCATCGTATAGAATAAAATGGGTGGGTGATGCATTTTTTGAATATGAAATATGCATTTTATTCCATATGACAGCCCTTAGTGTCCTGGACACCATCTTAGACACCAAATCCTGGACAAAACATCATTTCCTATACAAAATGTGCAGCCTTATATATAAGCTCACGAACTAAAAAAAAATAACAAGAAAACAAATTAAAAACTCCTAAACTACTAGCTTACTTGACACCTAAGACTTTCTAAAACTCAAAACTATTAAAACCTTGACTTTCTAAAAGTAAAGTGTCAAAATAAGCCCTTCTAGAGGATTTCGACTAGCACTCTAAGAGGGTCCCACTTTGATTTGTTGACTTTATAAAATTACTAAAATACAAATACCAACAATGTTTTATTACAATGTTGACTTTATAAAATTACTAAAATACAAATACCAACAATGTTTTATTACAAAAATACCTAAAAACAAAAATTAAAATGCCACCTAGGTCCTAAACATTACTAACTTATAAAACATTAAAATAACTCTAAAAGACTCCCATCATGTGTCCCAAAGATGTTCATTTATGTGTCTTCTCGCGTGGACTCCAGCAAGCCACATGTGGGTCCCACTTAGCTTCCCATGTTCGTATCATGATTAGTTTGGTATGTAATGAATACAATGTTTGGAATGGGACAAACATCTGAAAGATTGTGTGTTAAGTTAGGAAGACGATTAGAATGAGAAGTCCTCGGAGGAGGCAATGCACGATGGATAGTATAAAGACAGTTTTGAGCAACGGATAGCATTGTTGGCTGTGGAACATATGGGATGTTCAATATGAAGCTTGGTTGGACATGTGAGGTGATGTTACAGGTATGGGATTGTGCAAAAGCTTGTGTATTTGAATCAAAGCCAGTTTAAGTGGACGAGTCAAGATAGGATGAGTTCACAAGGTTTTCTTTAGTGGAAGGATCTATGCTGCATTACGTTGCGGTTGGCTTGTTAGCCACACCTTGAGATGTGCATGAATTGGAACTCTCTGAGGAGAGATTTATGACTCGACGTATAGAGTCCCAGCTTGGTTCATAAGAACTAAGCGACATGGTGCGTTATATGCAAAGCGGTTAGAGGATTGTGCCTTTGGAGCAAGGAAATATTAGGCTGATTTCGAGGGCTACTGGAGCTTGGGTTAGGTTTGTTTGTTGGATGAGTTGTGTTCAATAGAGTTTGAAGCCGTAAATATATCAAGATTCAGGCGAGTGTGTTTCTTGTTTGGTTAAGTAAGGGTCCATGCGTGGACTTTTGTGCAACAGAATGCATAGGACTACACTTGGAGTGCCTTGAAGACCGGGATCGGTCAAGGAGTAGGCAATATACAGAGTTTTCGAGCCAAGTTTAGTGTGGTACTGAGTGATGATTGGGGGTAATTGAGGTGTATGTGATGGGTGTACAAGCCGAAAGTGAGCACTTAGTGTTGTGTTGACAAGAGTGTCAACTAGACGGATGGGGGATATGTCACGGATAACTCTTTTGGCTTGTGCCTGGGCACGACAACCTTAGGTGTAGGCACAATGGAAATTATGTAAATAGTGCGCGATGGCAAATAAGCTAATATGATTTTTGAGGAGTCCTGATGCCCCTTCTAACAACAGGTGAAAAACTTAGCGTATACCTTGAGGAGGGGTGGGTGCTCGAAAGCACCCAAGCCTTGGGCATGAGCAAGAGGCATATCAAGGCATAAGCAGCATGACAAACAGTGTGCCATGCAACATGCTCCTAGCTCGCACGAGTTTAAATTGGGAGGCATCTCCAATATGGGTTAGGGGTGGCTCTAGGAGGTTGTCTATGTGGGCACTACTAGCATATGCTATGCGACAATGATGACACGTTGGTGGTTGAGTGGGTTATTCTGTGGCCTTTGTGCTTAGGTGTGCCTTGTTTTGTGCTTGAAATGCTTGGCCTGACTTGATAGCAAGGCAAGGTGTAAGTTGTCGTCTTGTATGAAATGTCATGTTGCCATAGTCATCGGTGGGCTTAATGGGTCAAGCGGCAGCTCAAGGATGTGTTGTAGATGCATGGGGAGTGTGATGAGCTTCGTGATTGTTTGAGATGCACTTCGATGCCACAACATGCACACCAAGGTGGTTGACTGGTTGTGTGCTTAGGAAACAATGACATGATGGACCCTACGGGCTTGGCGAGCATCGTGACGAACTAAGGAAGGAGCTTATTTTCTGGTTAAGCAAAGCTTGACGCATTAGCGCTCTTAGTGAGTGGTATCCTTGTTAGTGCATTATGGGGTGTGTTTATGGATTAGAGAAGGGATCAAATGATGTTTAGACTGGCCTTGGTTAGGTGATGGTTAGGGTGCCGCATGGTTGTAACAGAAAGAAAATCTGGTTGTGAAGTACAAATTACTAGCATCAGTAGCTTTGGAGCTCTTCTACTCTTGTGGTTCTCTGAAGCTACTATAGTGGCTTTGATACCAAGATGAAGGTGTACATTGGTACTTCAATTGTGTAGATCTAGGATTTAGGGTTTTAATGGAGGGAGAAGAATAAAAAGAGGGGCAAGAAGATTTGGGGAAAAACGTAGGGAGTGTCAACTTTACTATTTACTATTATATTATATTATATATATATATATATATATACACCATACAAGAACAATACAATTATGAAAAAGATTAGGATAACCCTTGTATAGACATGTAATTACAACCATGCCCCATATACATGAATACTACCATGTACCACAGCATACATAATCTCCAACACTTTGCTTGGCCCATCCTGACCCAACTTGTGGCCTTACTTCTAGATGTTTTGAAAAATCTCAAGTCCAAAAGGAATCAAAGGGAACAACTACTCTAGCTACAGGGTGGTTTTTTATGGCTGTATATAAGTTTTTGTATCCATGGTCTACCAATGTTGGTATGAGTGTATTTCCTTCTGGTTGTTGCAAAACTCAACTCAACTAAGCCTTTTGGGGTTTGGCTTCTCAAATCCTACTCCACCATTCCACACTATCTAGAAAAATATTGATGAGGACATGGGAGCAATGTGGGGCCTTGTTGGGGTCTATGCATAGAGCGATTTATGGACGATGCAATGTTATATAGGTTTTAGAAAGGGTTTTATGGGTGGGGTAACATTTCTTTTATGTGTCCATGTAATAAGGCTAATAATGCTAAGATTTTGATTTTTTTTTAGAGAAATCCTATTTTTTATGTTTAGCCCACTTTTTCAAAGGGTAAAAACTTACATTTTGGCTTGATTTCAGTGTCATTAGATATATTATCTCGTTACCTTTCTAACGAGACCAAGATTAGACAAATCCGATGTGATTTGGGAAAGCTATGACCAAATTACTAAGGGTGTCAATAAAAACAGGAATAGTGTATTTATTTTATAAAATTTTAAGTTTTAGTTGTTTTAATATTAGAAAAAGGAGTTTTTAGTTTTATATTTTAGAAAACTTGGCTACCAAGTTTAGGATTTTAGGAAATTTCCAATTTTAACAAGTTTCTAATTGTTTAAGCTTGTAAGTCAATTTAAAGGCAACTGCTCTCTATAATTTTACAATAAATATTGGAATAAAATTTTGAAACTAAATTGTTCTCCTCTTCCATAAACAACTGAAGGTGTTTCTTCATCAAGTTTCTCCTAAACTTGATCCTAAGTTGATGATTTCCTAGGGAGAATTGGTGATTTTCCTCAAGGTATCAATCCTCTATTTCTTTATCTTTTCTTCTACTTCATCTTCTTCTTTTACTCTTTTATCATCTCTATTGTACTGCATTAAATTTGGTATCAGAGCTAGGTTTCAACTAGTTCCTACTTAGTTGATTTCCTTGAGAGTATTCTTTCAGCTAATTTAATCTCGTTGTAATTACAACAAATATTGGATGACCTGATTTATTTGCAAAGTCTTATAAACCCCTATAATTTTGGGAAAATGCCTAAACCCTGATATTTTGGAAATGACTCTAAAGCAAAAGCTGTATGTGAAAGACAGAGTTGTTGGTTTATTCGTTTTTCTAGTTTTGAGCTAAACCTAGAAATTTATGGAATCCCTGAAGTGATGAGATGATTCTTCTAGCGAATACTGAGTTTGTTTTCCCTTTTGGAAAGACAACTAAAATAGCGATTAGTGGCTGGATTAATCAAGACCTTATTTCTACATCTTTTGTTGAAGGGCTCCTACAAGATATGAAAAATCTAAAATATTGTGGATATATTGGGGACCGTGTTGTATATATTCAATTCCACTACGAAAAATACTATTTTGATAGTGCTTAGTGCCTAGTGTGCGAGTTTCCTTTAACTAATATGTCATTGTTTTTAGGCAAACAATGAATTAAGGAGAAGAAAGTTACTTTTAATAAGGAGACCCAAGTGTTGTGACTCTATAACCATGATGTATGGTATCATCTCCGATTCAAGCTTGCTAAGAATGTGCCATTAGTTATAATTGGAAGTGTTCAAAATTCCACAAATAAGAATACCAAAAAGAGCTTCAATGCAATTAAGGGAGAGTTCAATATAGAATCCAGTGAACCTCCAGATCGAACCTTGTTCAAACCAGAACTATCTAATAAAGAAGGTAAGCCTATAGCTAGTGAGGAGGGTGAGGATCATGTTGCGGAAATCATTGACTCTAAGCCTACTATTATGGAACAGGAGACTGAACCAATAAATGTAGAAGAAAAGTTTGATGTGGAAGTTTAGGAAAGTGAAACCAAGATCACAGATGCGGACATTAGTGCGGAAGTGACTAATATGACTAGTGATGATTAGTTTGATGAGCTAGTGGAGTCTAAAGATGAGTGCTTCTTTTTTGTCCTAGTTTGTGACCAACTACCTGATGATGATGTTTCAGGTTTAGTTCAGAGTGAGATTTAACCCATCTTCATTGCTACACCAACTTCTGACTTTGTGATGGTTCTCGGGATTGGTTTTCCAGTGCATGTTCAACATGATGAGTATTATGAGGTGTTTACTTTATCGGTTGTTTATCAGGAGGCAATTACTTGTTTTGAAGTCTTATATCAAACACTTGCAAGAGGACGAAATTACATCACAACCAGATAGTTGGAGGATACAGTTCCTGGTTGGTTAGTGCGAGTTCTCACATAATGTTGATTATTTCCTTTTGTAAAACTCGAGGTCGAGTTTTTTCGAACAATGGGGGTTTGATGAGGACATGAGAGCAATGTGGGGCTCATACTTGGCCTTGGTGGGGTCCACGTATAGAGTGATTTTTGGAAGATGCAATGTTATGTGGGTTTTAGTAAAGGTCTTTAGGGGTAACATTTATTTTATGTGTCCATGTAATAAGGCCAATAATGCTAAGATTTTGGTTGTTTTTTTTAGAGTAATCCCGTTTTTTATGTTTAGCTCACTTTTTCAAAGGGTAAAACTTGTCATTTTTGTTTGATTTTGGTGTCATTAGATAGGTTCTTCAGTTACCTTTCTAACGAGACCAAAATTGTGCAAATCCGATGTGATTTGAAAAAGTTATGAACAAATTACTAAGGGGGTGTCAGTAAAAACGGGAATAGTATATTTTTGTTTATAAAATTTTAAGTTGTAGTTGTTTTAATTTTAGGAAAATGAGTTTTTAGTTTTATGTTTTAGAAAACTTGGTTATCAAGTTTAGGATTTTAGGAAGTTTCCAATTTTAACAAGTTTTTAATTGTTTAAGCTTGTAAGCTAATTTAAGGGCAACCCCTCCTTATAATTTTACAATGAATATTAGAATAAAATTTTGAAGCTAAATTTCTCTTCTCTTCTCCAAATGGCTGAAGGTGTTTCTTCGTCAAGTTTCGATTAAACTTGATCCTATATTGGTGATTTCCTAGGGAGGATTGGTGATTTTCTTCAAGGTATCTATCCCCTAGCTCTTTATCTCTTCTTCAGCTCCACCATCTTCTTCTGCTCTTTTATCATCTCTATTGTACTGCATCAAATACCCTCTTTAAATCACAAGTCATCAGATATCTTGTTGCAACAAAACTAAGTTCAATATTCATGTTTCTGTGTAGTCATCTACTCATTTTAGCCTGGATGTAAATGTGCTGTCATCTTATGTATATGTTATTGGGGGTTCATTGTTCCAAGGCTACTTTTTTCCATCTCCATTCTGTCACCTCTGTTCTGTACTTGCTTGTAACTGTCATGTTTCTCTATGAAATGGTTGGAGAAATATAGTTTTTCCATCTTAATTTCCTTCTTTGTTCATTAATATAAGTGAACATTTCCTACAGTCTATTTCTGCTTTGTGGTCTCTGTTAAACCATCCTATTCATATAGTTGACTTAAACTGTATGCAGTATGTCGATCAACTGGCAACTGTTTCTTCTCTCTTTTGACAATTAATTAGTGGTCTAATGAATTTAATCCCTCACTTTTCATTTTAAACCATTCAAATATGAACTTTTGCACATTTCAATACTTTTGCTCACCTACAATTTAATCATTTTGGTTGTTGTATTGCTCATGTGCATTGAATGGTTGTTGATATCTAATAATGCTAAGAGGAAAACTGGGGTTTGTTGACAGTAAACTAACAAACTCTCCCAAAACATTAAGGTGTTAGGAGATACACAAATTAATATACTTCAACACCACCCCTCACGAGGAACACTGTCCACCGGGATTCAAACTCATGACCATGATACCATGTTGACAGTAAACTAACCAACTCTCTCAAAACCTTATGGTGTTAGGAGATACACTAATTAATATACTTCAACAGGGTTACCCATCTGACCGATCCTGAGGATAGTTTAGAAATGTTATAAAGTTGAAGATGACTTGTGTCAGGGTGCTGGGACCAATGGCATACGAAGACCTGATTAACTGATCTTCACCATCTGGTCTGTGGTGTCCTTTTGGACAGTCAGGGAACATAGGAAAATGGTTTAGATAGCTGTGTATGGAACAAATTCACTATCATCATACTGACCTTTTTTTTTCTGGCATATTAGATCTTCTATCTAAATTCAATGGAATATTGGTTCTACCTCCTTTTGCTCTAGGTTAATGGTACTGCTAGGCAGTCCTTGCTGTCCACCTGATGGCTACCTTAGTTTTCCCATGTGAATGAATATTTTTTCCTCACCTTTTATTCTATGAAGCAAGAGGGAACAACAAACTAATTTAACTGCTTGTCTCATCTCTTATACTTGTTTCTAGGCCATTTTTTTTCTCACCACTTTGCCATGTGTTTCCAGGTGAAACTGAAATAGATAACCTTGGTCTATGGGGAAACTATTCTATTCCCAAGGATAATCCATTTTCTGAAGATAAGGAAGTGCAGCCTGAAATTTGGGCCTTGGGACTACGAAATCCTTGGCGCTGCTGTTTTGATTCAGAAAGGCCTTCCTACTTTTTCTGTGCAGACACTGGCCAGGTTCAGAAATCGTTTTCCTTTCTGTTTTAGAAATGATTTAAGCTTTTGATGTGTCTCCTTTTGATACTTTATAGTATTTCAATATGATAATTTGTCAACCCTCTTTTCTTCTCAAAAAAAAAAATCTTCTTTTGATTTTCATAATGAGGAAAATGATGTGGTTACCCCAGGGTCATATTATTGTAAGATTTCTAGATTTTGAACCGGTAATGATCCATATAATAACTGATGAGGACCACTGAATTTGATGGTCACCACTTCTACTTCATATGGTTCAATTGGACGAGCACAAACTGTCTGGTTGATTATTTCACTGCATTTTCTTAATGCCGACTACATGGATCTGGCTTGCTTTAACAAAAGTGAACAACTAAAAAGGAGGAAAAGCTCTATTTTGTTTTCCCTCATCTTTCAATATCATATATATACTACATATATATTTGCATTTTTATCGATCTGTATTCGGTCTGAACTTCTAAGGATTTCAACTGCTTTGTAATTTCTTTATTATTGAAAATGTTTGATGCTTATAATTATTAGAATCTTATAGGAGCAATATGAAGAGGTCGATATTATCACGAAGGGTGGGAACTATGGATGGCGTGTTTATGAGGGTTCATATGCTTACAATCCTCCGCAGACTCCTGGAGGAAATACATCTGCCAACTCAATAAACCCCATCTTCCCTGTCATGGGATATGACCACTCTGAGATAAATAAGAATGAAGGATCTGCGTCGATCATAGGTGGCTACTTCTATCGATCCACGACTGACCCATGCATGTATGGAAGGTGAGTGCAGTTGGTCCTGTCCAATTTGATATTTAACTTTATGTTGCTAGAAACTTAAAATTATCTTTTAATTAATTTAATTATGAATGGAGTTTCAGGTACTTGTATGCAGATTTGTATGCGGGTGCTATATGGGCTGGTGCTGAAATCCCAGAGAACAGTGGGAACTTCACTAGTAACCAAATTCCTTTCAACTGTGCCCGTGACTCTCCAATTCAATGTAGCTTCACAAAAGGAAGTCCTCTACCTGCTTTGGGTTACATATACTCATTTGGGGAGGATAACAGGAAGGATGTTTTTCTGTTAACCAGCAGTGGCATGTACAGAGTTGTTCGTCCAAGTCGCTGCAACTACACTTGCTCGAAGGAAAATGTTACAGCTATTGGTAGTCCCCATTCTGGTTCTCTTTCCCCTTCATCTGGGAGCCGTTTGAGGGACCAATGTAATGATCTGGTCCTTTTGTTGTCTTCTTTATTGTTGCTTCTCCTGGGTTTTATGTTGTGAGATCTTGGCTGATGTTGTTCTCTGTAAAGAGGGGAATGTGGTAATGTCATATCCTTGACACCCTCTGGTATAGAACAGCAATGGTTTCACAATAATAACATAGCCTAACTGAAGAAATTAACTGATTTTTTTTTAAGAAAAACAATTAGTATCTCCAATTGATGAAAAATTAGCAAATAATCTCCTTCGAATAAAGAAAATTCAGGTGATTTGAACTCAGCTGATGGAAATTCATTAATAATCAGAAAGTCTGATTTAAGGACATAAAGCAAAGTAAAAGAATCTAATCTAATTAATTAACAACAGATAATTGATTTGATTTAATAATGCAGGATGATGCGGAACAACTAGGATAAATGATGTGGGATGCTCTAGCTATGGACAGCTGGGTTGTCGTGTGTAAGGCTTAATTTGGGATGGATAGAGTAAAGAAAGGGAACGGGGAATGCTGATTGATGATCAATATAAGTTGAATCTCTCAACTTATATAAAAGAAGAAATCCCACCTCTTCTAATTTTTATTACTCAAATATGACTAGTAACTTGAAAATGCACCTCTATTTATAGGAGTGGTTGCCAACCAACCTTAATTCACTCACACAATTCAAGGGCTGACAAATAACTTACCTTAAATAGTTTTCATGTTTAAGAAATGTTAACCCACTTTCCTTGAATCATGCCAATGTTTTGAGGAGTGTTTAAACAAACTTCCTTAAATTAAAGAAAAGAGAGTCTCCCTTAAAGCGATGTGCCGCATCAGCGCACAGACAAAAGATTGAAAATAAGAAGACCCAAATAGGATAGGATGCCACCAAACTCCAAATAGGTTGACATGTCATCAAACTGCCACATCATTTCACCAGTTGAGCACAAGTAAAATCAGTCCAATCGATCTAAGCTTTACCTATAGATAAATCAGCAATAAATAATTTTTTAGTTACTCCACATGATGAACAATAAATTAGACAAAATCCACTTGATATCAACATAGAATAACCTAAAAAATGATTCTTCACTCTTCATAAAATACTAGCAAGTTTAACAATAACAGTTGCACACGTTCTTATGCAGTTATGCCTTTATATAGACCTGGGAAACTCTTAATCAAAGTAGGATACAAATAATGACAACTAGTAAATTTAATTAGTGCTATAAAACTCATTCTTAATCACCATTAATAGTCCTAACTGAAAACGGAAACCTATTGTCAAAACTAATAATTAGTTTCAACTCTTAGGACAACTCACATATCGATTGCCAAAGTCTAAATTTAAGCTTTATTCCATAAGAGAGGTTAGACTGTTCTGACCACTTGTGGACCCCACATGAAGCAAATAAAGATTTCAATTGGGGGGCTACAGAACCACTCAATAAGGAACTGAGGGACATAATGCTGCTTTGGATTTGTGGAGTTGAAAATTGAAATCAGCATGTGAAATAGAATTCTGCAGAAATAAAAAAAACCATAGATTTTATATTTAGATTTCTGTCATTTGGATGCCAATTGAATGGGTGGAATTGTAATTCCAAATTCTCATTTCCACTGCCGCTTTAGATAATCACAATTATAACTCAACAGAGTATCAATTTAGTCACTTTGATAATAAGGAATAAGGTAGTGTCTTTATTAACTGGGCTTGGATTATGTGAGAACGAATCTTGTGAGAACCATGAAAACGGCACCAGAGGGGCTGATGCATCAGTACTGAAATGTGATTTGCACTTTTTGGGGGGCACTTATCACTTTTTGGCGCTGATGTGTCCGTACCCTGATGCCGTTTTCACAGTT
>JAOXJP010000008.1:3343962-3359308 GCA_025762735.1 Platanus orientalis | reverse complement strand
CATCTTAGGTTTTTCTATAAAATGAAATGACTTATGTTATCAAGCACAAATTGGTGCAAATCTGAATGAGTTCATTATAAACCATCCCATTATGGCTACAAAAGCCTTGGGAAACTCAAATGAAATGATTACATTATAGGTAGTTGCCAAACGCAACCTTGTATATAACCAATATAAGCTAGTTATGCAATAAATAGTACTACACAAGTAAAGAAGGCATGCAATCACAACCACACAAAGAGGCACAAATTTTTATAGTGGTTCATCAACCCTTCAGTCCCTACTCCACTCTTGGAAAGCTCTTCCTTGAGTTATGTTGATTTTTATTAGATTATTTCACCTATATTCTAAATACAAGAAAAATAATAAAACCAAAAGCACTTACAAGTTTAGTAATTCCCAAATTACGAACATGACGGACTTTATCTGCGAGTAATCCACACTCCATGACTCCAATGGATGCATCTATGTCCAGTGACTCCAATGGACAAAACAAAATCCGTACCTAGTGATTCTAATTGATGCTCACATGTCCAATGACTCCAGTAGACAAGTTCGCTCACATTTGCATCCAATGACTCCGATGAGTGCACACATGTCCAATAACTTAATGGATATGCTAATATGTGTGTATAAAGATATTGTAATTTTTTGCACAAACTGCTTGTAGGTAGATGTTTCAATCAAACTCAAATTGATGAAATGACTCATTCTTTGTAGATAGATGACAATTCTACAATTAGAATGCTCTCAAAGCTTTCATAAGTGTATGACTTAGGTAGGAAAAACTAGATTGCATGACCTTGACTCAAATATACCAGAGTCTTGAGATCTAAGGTCGTCTACAATGGTTGCTTCTCAAAGATTGATGGATTTTCTAATATGAAATGGTTAAAGGTTCACTTTTTTATTAATTTCATCTCACTAGTCATTGGATGAACCTCTAATTTTATAGAGCACTCAAAAGCATTTATAAAGGGTCCCCAATGGCTCTTCCAACAGTTAAAAACTAGTTGTTGTGCATTCCGTATTTTAGGAAGATTCTATGTGATTTGTATAGTTCAATTTATTGAACTTCGATAGATCAAAAAGTTTCGATCGATCAAATGGTTCTCAGTTCTAAGATACCCATGTTGGTTGATCAATCGAGCTACTTTCAATTGATAAAACCTGTCAGTTCAACATATTTAAAAAATTTAAGCTCAACTTTGCTCGATAACCATTAGGATTCCACCTAAGGTTCATGGGACAAATCTCTATGATCCACCTAGGATCGTTGGTATTAGTGTAATGCCCCCAAATCCGAACTCAGATATTGTTCATATGTGCCATGGATTCGGATCGTTACATTAATTTCGATTTGTATTCCATATTCAATAAAGTCAATCATTCATATTATAGTCCACTATATTCAATTTCATGTGGAAGCGTAAAACATTCAACTATACATTGCCATAGACGTTCCATTCATAATAACATACGCACAATAAAAATAATAAAAGCATGACCATCCAAGTCCATCAATCTATATAAATATGCATTAAAAAAGTGAATCATCCATTCATCAACCACATGACCATGGATATTAAATGCAATACCCATAGTCACTTACTTACATCAATGTGAAGTATTCTATCAACGTACCAATTTTATTACATTTGCATCCAAATATAAAAGTGTTTATTACATCTTTCTAATAAAGTCTTAAATAATTAATCTGATAAGAAAAAGACATCTCTCTCAAATTGGATCCATTGCATCCCGTCATTGACCAAATCAATCTACCATCTCATCCAAATCTGTGTCAATTAGGGTGAGCTTAATAGACTCAACAAGTATAAATGCAAACCATATCAAAAAATAACAAATATAACTTGCATGTGGGTTTCTCTTACATAACATAAATATTATTAACCATATGAAATTTAAACTATAAAAAGCAATAACATATCAGTCCATGGATGCATTAAATAAGTTAAGCAACCATAATATATACCATGAACAACAAAAGAGTGCGTGTCACAATGTAATGATAAGTGTATCATCTTTCACTTTTGGAATTAATCAACATATCATTTTTTATGATCATTTTCATTTTTCTTATCAATGGTTCACGCACTCATTATTAAGATTCAATTACATTCACATCACATGGTTTGTTTATTTATCAACTTGGTCAATATCTTATTTATTAGGTCATATCATTTCATAATACATTTCAAAGGTTTAATTATTGTTCTCCATTGTTGTGACCCAATGGGAGGTTCTGAAACTATGTTCAATGAGGTTCAACAGGATAAGGTTAAAAGGTAATCAATGATACACCATTGTTGCGGTCCAATGGAAAGTCCCAAAACAATAATCAAACGGGTTCAATGAATCAATACAATAGTCGAATGACAATCTCCACTATTGCGACCCAATAGAAGGTCACAAATATCTTTATTCTCCCTTGTTGTGACCCAATGATAGGTCTTTATATAGATCTCTGACGTGGTTATCAATATTTTGTCATTGTTGTAACTCAATGGCAGGTCCCAAAACTATATTATCCTTTGTCGTGACCCAATGGTAGGTCCCTATATAAATTATCGGTGTAGTTATCTATATTTTACTATTGTTCTGACCCAATGGAAGATCTTAAAACTATATTCCCCCTTGTTGTGACCCAAGGGTAGGTTCCTATATAGATTCCCGATCTGGTTATCTATACTATACCATTGTTTTGACCCAATGACAGGTCTCAAAATAGTCAATGGAAGGTCCCAAACGGTTCAATCATTTAAATAGTCCAAAAGAGGGTTTGATGACTACAAATTCAATAACATTTCAAAGTTTAATAGACAATTGAGACGAATCAAAGAATATCAATAGTCAAAAAAGGAGTTCTCATGACACATGAAAGAAGGTTTCATGGTTTAATAAGTTTCAAATACAATACATTCACATTTCATATTCAATTGTTCATAATTCATACATATAAATCACATATGACCAATATTTCAAGTAGTTCTTCAGTATTCGTAGTTCTTATGATCTTTCATAACATGGGATATTTGATTTGTTTAAAGGAATCGAAATTACCAATCATTGGTTCGTATTTCATAATTTATATATGGAATCAAAGTTTCAATCATATCTAGTTTTATTCAAATTCATTTTTTCATGCTCAATTTCATGTTAGTGTAAGAGAATTCTCATTTCCTTATGGCATTTCAACAAGTTTCGCTTAGATCAATCATATCATCTTTCATAGTAGTTAGTTTCATAGGGATTTTTATTAATTCAAGTTTAGATCCATGTCAACTACATATCTAACATGTGGATTTAAAAAAAAACTCCATGGATCTATCAATAGAGAGAATCATAAGATCAAAACATGCATAAATTCAACTTTCATAATAACTCACATGATATTTCAATAAATAAACATGAATTCATCAAATAAATTTATCATTGATGAAGAAAATAGTATTCAATTCACATGATAATCATTCATAATCATAGGATCATCAAAATTAGAGTAAGACTCTAATGGTTTCCAAATCAAAGACATTCCAGCAGTGGAAGTCATAGGGAAATGACATTAGTTTGTAAGAGTACTTACAATCCGCTTCTTTCTCCTAATTTTCCAAGTTCCAACAAGCTTCACTCTTCCATTTCTGCATTTTTTATATAGATTCAATGAAAAAATACTCTAAAACATGAATTTAAAGTTAAATTCTTCAAAGTCTAACCAAACAAGTATAGATCTAAGTAGAATGAAGTTTACATTGCTTTGGTGAACTCATTCTCTCCATATTCTCTATATTTTCTATTCTCTTTATTGTCTTAGGTGTATTCTAATATAGTTTTGATGTAAAATGGGCTAAATACATGACATGGTACATGATTATCCCTTCTAGAAAGATTTCAATCGAAATAGGGAGAAATCCTCATTTTTATTTTTAAATCTGGGAGGTCGCGACCGCTCGTCCCGACTCATGAGTGCTCAAGGTCACCCTCCACAAGCTCTCGCATGGTGGCATGAGTGCTCAACCTGCACAAAACCCAAATTTAGGTTTCTGAAAGAATCCTCATGATCACTTATGGGCCTTCGTGAGCTCTCGAGGTGGCCCTACCTTTTTTTGGTTGGGTTCTCTCTAATCCTCCATTGATCTATGGTTCATCCCTTTTTAATTGGGTAAAATCCCAAAGCTTTCAAGCTTCTCCTAAGGTCTTCAGGTTAGGTCCATTAACATATAAACCAATTTACCATATTTTCATTAGTGATACATGTGTGGGGTGTTACAATTAGTCTTACCCACAAACACTTACAATCCAACCTTTTAAGTAATACTACATTGTAACGTATGGTGGATTATTGAGGTACCTTACTTTGGAGTTTGAGACTTTTTTGCAATCTTCACCTATAGTTTTACTATCTTTTGCATTTGTGGTCATTCCTCATCCGGTCTTGTGTAGTATACTTTTTGAACTTCTTACCAAACTAAGACTTACATGACTTATGATTTACAATTAACTTTCATACATGTAAGACTACATACTTTGACCAACTATATACATATAGTTTTTTACAATGTGAAATGGAATTGACAAGATACAAATATATATTACACTAACCAAGTTGACAGTCTACATAAATCCTTTTAACTAACCCCTTTGAACATGAATCATAAAAATCCCTTTCTTTTGACATCATGCTTGGATTTTTTCTAGAAACAGCATGCTACATTGTTAGTTAGTTGCAATGAAAAATTAGCAAGGGTTGGCTAAGGTAACCCACGAAAATGACACACTATATTGGCACCTAGTTGTGTTAAAAAGTATTCAAGATTTCTCAATCATTTATGAACACGAGTAAATGTGCTAGTAAGTATAGTGAGATTTGATAGTGACCTTGAATATATGAACCTTCATAATTAATGAAGATATGTTTTTAGATGATTGATGGAAAAGTTTGAAGATAATAGATTTTATCTCCACCTATTCTTTGTTTATTTGAAGAAAACATATGATAGGGTTCTCATAGAGTATCATTTGGAGGTTTATGAACAAGGAAGGGGTGTGAATAAATATTGATAGCTACTTGGGTACCCTAGACATTCCAATGGCCTTGATAGGACATTTTAATCAAAGAGTAAACTCCCTATTCCTGTTGCAGGCACCCCATAGTCAAATTTGTCTCTTAGGCTTTGGGCACAAGCATTTCACTTTTTATTAGCCTAGTTAAGGATATATATGATAGAGCGACTATTATCATTAAAACAACTATTATTAAAAAAATTGGATTTACAAATTACAATTGGTTTAAAGTTAATACCAAGGTGAAACATTAAGCCTATATTTATCAACATTAGTTATGGATGAGTTTGACTAATCATTTTCAAGAGGAGATTCCATGGTGTATATTGTTTGCGAGTGATATAGTTTTGATTAATGATACAAGAGAGAGGCTAAAGGCCAAGCTAAAACTATAAATGAATGTTTTAAAAATCAAAAGGTTTTAAAATAAATTGGGCTGTAACATATATTCATATAGTATAATTTAATAAAATGAAGGGAGTAAAAGCGAGGGATCAGCTTAGATCAACAATTAAGTGACACCTAAGAATCATTTTAATTATCTAGGTCAACCATCCATAAGGATGATCGAGAAGAGGATGTTGCCCGTGAAACTAATGGGTAGAGTGGAGTTAATAAATGCGTTGAGAATTGTGATTGAAGCATGTTATTAAATATGAAGAAAAATTTATAAAACAAGTGTTTTTTTTTGGTAAACATAAAACAAGTGAAATATCATAATTGCTTCATAAGCAACCAAAAGACAATGCATAGAGTGAGTATAAAATGAATGACACCGATAGAAAATATTGAATCTTACGTGAATGCATAAATTAAAATAAAAGACTCCACGTGTCGTCCCCTGGTGTCCATTATATCATCATGGACACCAAATATTAGACAAAAAATTTGCTTTCAATCAGAATATTGGGTAGCACTAATAGGTGAAAAGATGAGAAAAAATTAATTGAGATAATTTAATCGTTTGCAACAATTACGAATGACTTCATCAGCAGCCGATAAATAAATTGAAATTGGGGAATAAATTTGTTTAGCCAACCCCAAGTATTTGGGACGGGGTATTGTTACATTGAGTAAAACAAAATGCATGTTGATGTACAACTCATTTGACCAAAATGCATTTTACACATTTTAACTCATTTCATGCGCCGCCATACATAGCATCAACGCACATATATAAGAGTCTTAAAACTTTTCCGAGTCGACTTGGGAATCGGTTGATAATTGCACCTCAATACCGGACAACACAACTACTCAGAATTGTGAGTTTACTCATTTATTAGCTTCATCAATATTCCTTATATGTTTTTAGGTAGCATTCCCTATATGTTTATTCCAATCACCTTTTAATTGAAGAAGATCAAACCTTAGGTAGCGTTTGGATAAACTTATAATTAACTTTTGACTTAAAGAATAAGTTACTTATTATAATTATAGGGTTTCCATCAAAATTTTCACATAAGTCAATGGCTTAATTTATCTGTAAGTTGTTGGATCCCAACTTAAAAATAAGTTGATTCTCTACTCTCTCTCCTACTTCTGATTTATGCATAAATAACTTTTTAATTTGCAAACCAAACGGAAAAACATAGGGAGTTATGACTTTTGGGTGCTAGAAGTCATAAATTGTTAAAAATAAGTTTATCCAAATGCTACCTTAACTTATTTGTATCTCTCTTTTATTCTCTTTCAATGTCACAATTAACTTTTGGGGTTCTAATTAGGGGTGTCAACGAGCTGAGTTGGAGCCAGATTTGGCTTGTTCAGATTGGGTTCATCACATGAAGACAAAGCTAAGGTTTGACTTGGGTTCGTTTCAGCTCGCTAAAAGTCATTATTTTGAAGAAAACAAAAACAGAAAAAAGGGTCCAATAGCCTAATTTGTCTTGTTTCGATGTTAGCATTGTCACAATATATAATATATGAAATCATATTTTATATGTATAACTAATCCTAGCTTTTAGTGAGCTGAGCTTAGTGATGCTCGGTTCAGGTGAACTGAAATCAAGGCTTGGCTCTGTGAGCTTAAAACAAGCGTAATTGGCTCACTGGCAGGCTTAGTTTTAATCATCTTTATATATATTATGCTAGAACCAATCAATAATACATAACAAAGAGTTTTTCAATAAATACAAGTGTCAAAAAAAGTTGTTATGATACAAACATATTAAAAAAGTATCTTTATATCTCCCCATCAAGAAGAAATCATATACAATTTGAAATCCTCTACAGTCGAAATGATTGAATCATAGCCACAAAAATGGATGTAATTTGATACTCTCCATATTTGAATTTCAAATTTCAATCAAATCACAGCCCTCTACAGTCAAAACCGTTGAATGGCTGTGATTTGACACCCTCCATATTTGAATTTCAATTTTCAATCAAATCATTTTTGTCTGTTTGCAAAGATTTTGATAGAAGATGAAAGAAAATGTGAGAATATATATATAAATTGGAAAAAGTTATGTTTTACAATTGGAAAATGATCTCCTACACTTACATTTGTCTGTGAGGACATGGAGGAATAGAAAAATTGGATGTAGGAGATCTTTTTCCCATTGTGAAACATAACTTTCTATGGAAAAAATAAATAAAAATTTCTTACACTTTCTTCCAGTTTCTGTCAAAATCTTTGCAAACAGACAAAGCCAAGCTTTAGTGTACCCCTAACGTTCCCCCCACATGCAAGGGGACACATCATGTCGAAAAGTGTAAATCACTTCTTGGGGGGTGGGAGTGTGCATCACTTCTTGACGTGATGTGTCCCCCTTTTCTGTGAACATAAAATAGTGTGGCCATATGTGACCACACCACAGGCTGACACACTCGGGTGCATTGGGTTAAAAGCATAAAAAAGGTGTTCAAATGAAAAGGCAAGTGCCCAAAAAGAGGCACCAAATTCAAAAACACATAAGCTGTCAGTCTTGACTCTTGTGCACATCACTTATGCTCACACCAATTTTTGGTCATAAATCATTTGTTTGGCATGTTACCAAGGGATTCGGTCTGAGTCGATGAAACTTTGGGGAACAAGAATGTTCTATGACCAAAATTGTAAGCAACCCTCTATGACCACGACACATATACATACTGACACATGTTTTTGAATTTGGTGCCTCTTTTTGACCACTTATCCTTTTGAACTGAAAACCCTTTTTATTAACCATACATGCCATGTGTCAGCCTGTAGTCTGGTTAGAGGATCACTTACATTTTTTTGTCACAAAACATTTCTTTTATCAGCAAGGATGTTCTGTCCATGATTTGGGGTCCAGGACACCAGGGGATGTCATATGGAATAAAATGGGTGGGTGATGCATTTTTTGAATATGTAATATGCATTTTATTCTATATGATGGCCTCTAATGTCTGGACACCATCCTAGACACCAAATCTTGGACATAACATCCTTTCCCTTGTTTTATAGTCCAAATGAGTTCACTCCCTATTATTTTATTTGGCAAATAATCTGCTATAGCTATGTGCACCCTTGTTTTATACAGCAGTGAGCTAGTGAAGACATTTGGCACAAAATGATGGGCAAAACGGACATTGAAAAATACAAAATTTTAAAACCCTAAAATAACCCCATCTCTTTCCATCGGGTTTGTTTATACTCTTCTGAACCCTATTCTTGATTTGTCTTCTTCCTCTAGCAAAATGCATTACTGGTTTATGTCAAAGATGTTGGGCATTGAAGAAGCTGAAAAAAATGATTGAACCAAAACCCTATCTTCATGAAGTGGTTTTATAAGTCGAGATTATATGTTCAAACTGGGTTCAAGAGACAATGTTGTTTCATGAAAAAGAGATGGTGTTTTGTTGATAAAGACGTGGTTTTATTGGAGTTGCTGGTAAGGTAAAGCTAATTATTTTTAAGCTACCATGCGGTATTCATTTATCTCGACAGTCCACGAGTCAGCCTAAAGATGCCACAAACAATGTCAAAACAAGACAAATATAAGCAACATGCAGTGCCAATGATGGACACAATGGCAAGTAACAATGCCAACATCGAACAACAATAGCAACAAGCAATGCCACAAATGAAAGCCAACAACCACACCGAAAGATAATGAGAGACAATTGAAAGCAAACAAATTTTATTGATAGTAGACAATTAATTACAACCTAAAGCTATATAGGGATCATCAAACACAATATGTGGCAGCGGCGAGCCAACAAGTGGTGGGGGGGGGAGGGTGAAGATATAAGTGATAAAAAAATCCATTGAAGAAATTTTAAGTATCTATAACAGTCTTACCTTATCTTCCATTGTCGATTTATGTTGGGTTTTGCTTGGGCTTCATTGATTTTAATCACCGAAAGAGGAGGAAGATGCTGGAAGAGGAGGAAGACGCAGCGTGAGAATCGTTAGTTTTGTTTTTAGGAGTATATTGGGGTTTTAAAATCTCTCTCTATATACACTAAAACAAAGGGGGTATGGGTTATAGTGCCCATAAACCCCCTCTACTTCCAACACGTGGATCCACTCATGTTTTCTTTTATTTTTGTTTTTTTCCTATTTTTTTTTTTTAAATTCCTTTGCTTTAGGTATTTATCTCTCTTTTTTTTTTTCTTTTTCTTAACAACTTAATTTCCCTCTTCTTACTCTTTTTTCATTGCAACTTTCATTCTATCTCTTACGTTGTCATACTTTCTTGATTTTTTTTCCTTCATCTCTTCCTTGTTATCACACTATAAAAAGTCAGATTTGTGTTGTGTCTAGCTAAGGGTATACGACTATATGAGTCAACTTGAACCCAGCTTAAAAAAAAAAAAAACAGCAAATAGTAAATAAAAGCTATATAAAAAAGGGGAAGAACACCACATTCAAATTTAAGGAATTAATTTTTTTTTTTTTGTGAAATCTCATTTTATTTATTTTTGTAACACATTCAAATTGAAGGAATTGATTTTTTCTTTTAAATTTTGTTGTAAAGTCTCATTTTATTTATTTATGTATGTATTTTATGATAGTAAGTTCTGTTCAATTATTATGATAGTTGTGAAATTAGCATTTGAATTTAAGGAATTGATTTTTTTTTAGGAAGTCTTATTATTTATTAATTTTACGATTTTGATTTAGTCTCCTCAATTGTTTTTAAATTAATCTTATGTGTTTTTGTATTTTTAGATTTCACTATTTGCTTCAACAAATAGAATTTTGACTAATCATCCACGCTTGCATGGGTGCATTCGCTAGAATTTTGATGATTGCCAGCCCTTTTGATCCAGATGTCCTCACCAGGAAAAAATTGGGGCACAAATAAAAAGTAGCAAATTTTTTGCCATTTATATTTTATTTTATTTTAACATTTTTAATCTATATATATATATATATATATATATATATATATATATATTTTTAAATTTTTTGGTAGAAAGTTCACTTCCGAATTTAAAACACTCGTATTATAATTTGGAGGGTGGCAGTGTCATCAAGCTGATAAAAGGGATTCATATAGGTGAAGCGGGGATATTGCCGGGGCGGGGCGCGAAACCCTTTCCCTCAAAAAATAAAAGAATCAATAGAGAGGACTGCTTTTTCATAGCTGTCTGGTCGCTTCTCTTGGAGCAAAGAAAGATGTCTAGTATGGAGCTCCAGAACACGGTTAAGGAAGCCCTAAACGCTCTCTACCATCATCCCGATGATTCAGTTCGTCTGCAGGCCGACCGTTGGCTTCAAGATTTTCAACGAACCATCGATGCTTGGCAGGTACTCCTTTTCTCCCTTTAGTTTCAGCTCCACTGAATCAGTTTTACTGCATCTCGTCTATTTTTCATCTATCTTCAATTCTGCAACTAATCAAATCAGATCTGAGGATGAAGTTTATGTAAATCTTCGTCTCCATTTGAGTAAATAAGAATAGGTTTTGATTATCGAGCTGTTACTGTAATTCTCACTGATGTCGTTTCATTTCTTGATTGGTGTCAGTGGATTCGTTTTGGACGAATAGTGCGTACAAACTGTTTGACTCATGTAGTTTCTCTTGTAGAGGAAAGGAATCCGCTTCTTATCTCCTTTATTTAATCGATAACTGGGTTTTGATTCAATTTTCTGTTTGTTTGCTCTACTTTGAATTCCCACTGGAATGGGTGTAGAGGAGTTTCTGACCCTGAGACCACTCCAACCAAAATCTAAACATTTGCTTATTGAGAACCCTATTTCCATATTCACTTCGCCCATTATGCTTTCATACCAGGATCTACTTTTTTGCAATGTTCATAACCTGGTTTTATGCCTGAGGAGGCCACGAAGGGTCCATATATGCATATGCCATCCTTTATCACATTCTGAAATTCATATCATCAAGTTAAACTGGACCAAGGATATGTTCTTGAAGGGTTTAGGCAGGCACAGTTGCCAAAGATTCTGGAACTTGATATTGGTATCCTATCCAGGAAGTGATGGGAGACACTCGATGCAGATGATATGAAATGCTTATGTATGTTGATGAGACTTGAAAGAGACTGCTACTGGGATGCCATGGCCATTCCATTTGTTTTGGCCTGGGTTTTGGAATGCTGGTATTCCATCAGTATTCAGCTGGCATATCTGTAGCTCAAACTTATGTTGGACAGATATATATATATATAAAATCATTTATAAGGTCATATATATATATTTAAACAAATGTTCTCTTGAGAATTTTCTTATGTGCTTCACATTTCTTCACTGCTCATCTTCCTTCAAAGTTGCGAAGTTTGTCATTGCCTAAAGTAAGTTGGGAATGGCAACATGAAAGTTTGATTCTTTAAGTTTATCAACTGACTAAAATTCTATATGGATCGTAAAAGGTCTACTTAGGATTAACTAAACGTTGACAGTCTCCCATTGTGTTACAGTCTTGTTCGATCAGAAATAATATTAAAGACTATTTTCCATTTTGTATGAGACAAATTACTCTCTGAAATGATCACTACTCGAAATCAGAGATCAAAGGATCAACTTGTGGATATGCTTACATAAGCTTGGCATGATTGATATGATCTATGTCCACCAACTTGAGGATGGATTGTTGTCATAAGCCAGTTGTATTGTGCACAACTTACGCTATTCTAGAAATACTTTGGTCGATTAACGGTTCATTTACCGACGGTTTATTCCCGTTTTTTAATAAATTTTCATTATTACCTCTCAAAAAAAAAAAAAAAAAAAAAAAAGTATTTAACTTAGAACTGGGGTAGTTGCAATAATTCAATTTTAAGTGCAATGTAGTTCGGACTTTGTGTAGGGAGCATATTAATCGATATTCTCCTTTGAATTTCTTCTTCTAGTATTCGCTTTTATATCCCAAGACTTGCAGTCTTAAAAAGTGCATCTAGAAAAGATTGTGCTGAACTGAATATTCTCAGATATACATTGAAGCTCACATTATTCTACTAATTTCTTTTGATAAAACGCACTACGAATAGTTTATAGGTTATCAATTGTTGCTTGCTAATATCTTTCTGACTCTGTTTCTATTTAATTATGAATGCAATAGAGCTGCTACCTTCAAAGGCAGCTATTTTTTCTGACTAAAATTCTTCAATGATTATTAAGATTGGGATCGGATTCCCTTTCTATTTTGCACTTTTATTATTAATTCTTTGTGAATATCTTTCCATGGGAATCTTTAGATGATCTTCTAATGAATGTTTATAAATTGCACCATTCTCATCTAAATGGTATTTTGTAGAGCTTGATTTTTTTTGTTGAGAAAATTTCACCTTTTCTTCCCCAAGTCTAAGATTATACTCGTCATGTTTCACTTCTAGATTTGCTAACAATTATGATTTCACTCAGGTGGCTGATAACTTGCTTCATGATGCCGATAGCAATCTAGAAACCTTGATTTTTTGTTCTCAGACTCTTAGAAGCAAGGTTAGTGAGTGTGTGTGAATTGTGTAATGACTCTGAAATATGGTTCTGGGTTTCAAACTTGAAGCCCTCCTTATTATTATTATTTTTTAATGTTTTGATTGTTTAATTGTTTAGTGCATCTTTTATCTAATTTATAGGTACAAAGAGACTTCGAAGAATTACCTTCTGAAGCTTTTCGCCCTCTACGTGATTCTTTAAATGTAAGTGAGTATTTATATTTAATTCATCATACCAATCTAAACCTATTTATTGGACGCATTATTTGCATAGAATCCTGAAAATGTATGGTCAATTGATATTGTGCTTTTGTGGATCACATTTATTATGAACTGTCTTTACACATTAAGCTGTGCTTGACATATTGTGTTGTGAAATATTTCCTTGTTATTTGAGTTTGAAGCGGAAGGGCTTATCTTATTTTTATTTTCATAATACGCAACAGTCAATGTGTTGATTGATCACTTCGTTTTATAACTCGTGGAAACAAACAATATGAACATTAGACACTTAAGGATGGTTGGTGGTGATGATGATGCTTCGATACGTTTTTGGTTTGGATTATGTGAGGCTATTGAGATGGTTTCAATGGATCATTTATATTAAGGGGAGTCAATGAACATAAGAAATTTATTAAATTACCATTTCTCTGCTGAAGGTAATGTTAGCATCGTGAGTAGTATGCAATGCCATTTTTGGTCACCTATGTACATCTTATTGTTATATTTTAATTGATGGCATTTAAATCTCTATTTGCATGCATCTTAGATGGATGGTAATTGCATTTCCTAGGAATCACTTCACATTGTAGGAGTACAACTGTACAATAACGATTGGTTTTGAGGGAGGACTAATTCTTGGGTCGGAGTAGACCTGCAATGTGCATGACTGTGGGGAGTCTGGAGTCTGGACTGCTCTCTGATACTATGTGTATTGTATTCTTGGTCATGTGATTGGTTCTCTGCATATACACGCACATATGCACTGACTGAGTCCAATCGTGTGAGTTGACATCATCTAAAAACTGACTACAGTTGTTTGGTGTTATACACTATTGTATTTTAAATAGCTCTGGACTCAAGGATTTTGATGGTTATTTAGTGGGTGGATGCCTTTGATTGTCAAAAACTGATGTTTGGTGGACTGTATTCAGTTAGTTGGTTTGGGCATTGAAGAAGTTAGTTTGGGTAATTTTGGGTTCCTTTATTGGAGTTCCCATTTTATGGTTGGTCATCTTGTATTTGATTGTGATTCATACCTGGAGGAAGGAAGAAATATATCTTCCTTTTTTAGGTGTCCACCCTGAACCGAGGGGATGGAGGGTGCACAACCCCTTCTCAGCACTTTTCCTGAGCATTTCACACCAATGATGAACTTGGTCAGATTGCAGTATCCCAAGAAATCCCACTGGATTTCTGTTCCTGATCCAGGCGATTAACTATCTTTCCACTTTTGCATTGGATTCTAATGTTAAACTAAATAACTCTTCCAAAACCTAAAGGTGTTAGGAGATAACACGAATTAATATACTTCAACACCCTCCCTCAGGAGGAACACTGTTCTCTCCTGGGAACACCTTGGGAACTAGGTGTTGATGGAGAATCTAAAGGAAATAGGATTCCTACACTAATTAATTATGAACAAAAGCCTAAAGATTGATTCTTGATTACCAAAGAATGCTGAAAATTAAAGAAATCAATCAAGAACTCAAATCTTTAAAGTATATACAAGAATTAAAGAAACTAATTCAATAATGATTTAATCGTCCTATAGAAATAGAAAATCAAAGAAAATTAGAAAGAAATTAAAGAAAGGATGAAGGAAATTGAAAGAGGGCTGAAATTCCTTAAATTGGAGATTTCAATTTTGAGACCCTAAAATTGAAGGGACACAAGGGGATACCCAGCTGGTCACCTTTCTTTAGGTTGTTGATTGATTGTTTTATGAAGAAAATTCTCAAAAGAAAGGGATTTCTATAGGGGTGGCTGCAAGGGAGGAGATTTAGAGTTCAAGAATTGGGGATTTTTCAAGAATGGGGAAAATAGGGTTTGAAAATTGGGGAAAAGTATATTAATAGGTGTATGGGGTTAGGATGATGATAGTTGTGCAAGAAATTAAGTTTTGAATGGCTAGATTAAAGTAATTGGAAAAGTTAAGTTGGTGGAAATTTCTGTAGCAAAGAGAATTAAATAAAGAAAAGAAAAGATCAAGAAAATGGTATAGAAGGAGGTGAGAATGTCAATTGAAGATAATTGAAGAAAAAATAGATTGAAAAGATGAATAATAAAAGAGAGATAATAGTTTTCTGCAGAAAATAAAGAAGAGAGAGAGAGAGAGAGAGAGAGAGAGAGAGAGAGAGAGAGAGAGAGAGAGAGAGAGAGAGAGAGAGAG
>JAOXJP010000008.1:3328382-3343862 GCA_025762735.1 Platanus orientalis | reverse complement strand
TTTCTAAGTCCCGCCCATTTGATTCAATATGAAGCTCCAAAGTGTCCTGGACACCATCCTGGACGGCAAATCCTAGACAGAACATCTGTCCTTGAAAATATATTAACATTAAGAATAAGTATCTGTCACGGTACAACACCCATTTTGCAGTATTTGGGTACTGTGGGGTACAATTGTTGTTTATTTATTTTTTTGGATCAGAAATTTGTTAAAGAACTAGATTGCAACCCAAAAAGACCAAAAAAAGTATTCTAGGTTAACATCCCAAATACAACCCCATATCACAATTAATCTTAATAATTCCTTCCCAATTCTTGATCAGCTCACCCCTTTCCAAATTTTCAAGATTTTGTTAACACTGTACAGCCTATGAAAAATTCCTCTCTTTTTCTTTCATGGTGATTCTATATGATGGTTCCGAATAATTCTGAAACACTCAATTTTTTCCTCTTCATCCATATAGACCAACAAACTGCTTTCGACATCAATGACCACAAAGATTTCCCTTTGGAGCTTGTAGCCATAGTCTTCCAATGAATAATAAGGTTCTTGATGTCCCAAGGAAGCACCCAAAATAAACCAAACAACCTAACCAGTACTGCCCATATATTCATCGTAACATTGAACCAAAAGGTGATCAATGGATTTTCCATCACTCCTATAAAGAGGACCTATATAAGGTAGACGTATCCCCCTCTTCTGTAAGTTGTCCATAGTTAATATCTTGCTCAAGACTGCTGTCCACAGGAAGAATTAAATCTTACTTGGGAGACACTGATTCTATATAAACTTCTAAGGGATCATCATATCTGTGACAGAGCATATTAATTCAAAGCAAGAACTTACCGGAAAAATTCCTGCTGGGGTGCTTATTCCATAACTTTCTATCCTTGGTATTCTGTTAGCTAAGAAATCTGGCAAGAGGGTTGAGTTCCCACTTCCCAATCATTCAAGGGTCTTCTAAGGATTGGATGCCAAACCACCACATCTTGATACCACACTATGTAATCGGATACCTTCTCTCTTTTATCCAAGGCCACCGCATAAATCTTCAGATGTATACTCGAATGGAACATCGCCACGCCACACGTTCTTCCCAAAAAACTTTTGATTGCCATTCCAACCTTTACACACACACTCCTTCCTTGAACTTGCTAGAGTTCTTCATTGTACCTTTCTACATGCCCGTTTCATGAAGAATAGACATGCCTACTTTCCTACACCCAATCCATAGCCTTTATTTATTCTTTCCACATGTTGTCCTCTTGTTCCCCAAAGCACCACAACCATTTACATTAATAGAGCCCTAATAGTTGAGATAACAGATCGAATACCCACCTCTTCCTTCCTCTTCGCTCTATAGAGTACACACTGAGTCCCAACACAGAAGAGTTAACCCGAAGCTTACCCCGGCCCATCAAAAGGAATTCACTTTGAAGTCTTTCAATCTGTTGGGCCAGTTGGCCACTGAAGCTAGAACCACAAATAGGGAGAGACAAAAAGTAGGAGTACTAAGCAGGCAGACCTTGATGAGAGTTAACTTGCTCTCTTTAACTCGTCTTCTTTAGACAAATAGGAGTTCTTCCAAACTGAAAGCCTTTTCTAGATTCTCTCCGCCACTGAATTCCAATTGTCCTTTCTCTTATAATTAGCACCCAAGGGAAGACCCAAATAAGAAGTTGGCAACTGACCCATGCTGCATCCTAAACTGTTGGTGGGATCCTCGATATGCGGTAAATTACCCATTCAGGACTTTCTATTTTGAATTTCCTGAGAAAAGCCGTGAGTTTGATTAAAGGTAGTGCTTCTAATAATTCTCTACTAGGACTGTTACTGCTACTCAAAACTTGATTTCAAAATCAGGTTTGATTTGGACAAAAACTTTGACTTTACATGGAATACAACTCATCAAAATATCTGACAAAAAATTGTTTAGATGTGTTTAACCTAAGGTCTTCTGGCCAGAATATGAAGTGAAGTTTTTTGGTTAGCTTCACAAAGACGTGGGAAAGATACCACTAACATACTTTCTCTTGCATATTAGGTTTGTATATTTTTTCTTATTAAGATCATAAGTTTGAGTGATCAAACATATCAAAGCCTTCATCACTCTTTTCTGGTTTCTCTTTAAAGGTATTCTAGCACTGTTCATCATTGGTCTCATTTTTGTTTCTTCAGCATATTGGAGCTTGAATGTTTCAAAACATTTGTGCATGTAGTTATGGATTAAAAGCTGCAATTTCATTAACTATTCATTCCTTTCAATCAATAATTGCCTTAGTGATACCTTTCTCATATATTTTTAGGATGAGGAAGATGTGAAGGCTATTGCTCGCTTATTTGCTGACATGGGTGATTCTTATGTGGAGTTGATTGCAAATGGTATATTTCTTTATATTTTACTGAAGTTTTAATGAAAATATATAGCAGGTTTATACACTTCACAATATTTGGAAGGGTTTTATATTGCAATCTTGTCTATTCAGTTTGGTTTTGAGTAATATTGAAGCTTATGCTTTCTTCACTCACATGTGATATGATTTTTTTCTTCCAGGTTCTGATGAATCAATGCTGATAGTGCACGCATTGCTAGAGGTTGCTTCACACCCAGAATATAACATTGCTTCTATGACATTTAACTTCTGGCACAGCCTTCAGGTTAACTTGACTGAAAGGTGAATCTTTTTGAATTTCTAGTCACTTTTTCTGGTTATGTCTAGAAACAAAAAATGATTGTGGCGATTATCATCTTATAGGGAGTCCTACTTATCATATGGAAATGAAGCATCCATTGAAGCAGAGAGAAATCGGAGGCTACAAGTTTTTCGTCCATCATACGAATCACTTGTATCTTTGGTGAGTCTCCTGGTTTAGAACATTTGAAAATTTAAAATTGTAATTTTGAACGCTATTTGCAAATTGGTGTTCTCTTTTCTTAAATTTTATCTCTTTTCTTTATATCAAAACATATTATACTTGTTGTTGAAGTATACTAATTTGTCTTTCTCCTAATACCTTAAGATTTTAGGAGAGTTGGTTAATTCACTATCAACATGGTATCAGAGCAGGTTTGGTCACGTGTTCGAATCCTGGTGGAAGTATTTTCCCAGATGAAGTGTTGTGTTCATGTGTACATGTTGTGTGGACTCATGTCTAACTCCCTAAGCGTGATCCCAGGATAGAACAGTGTTCCTCCTGAGGGGGGGGGGGTGTTGAAGTATATTAATTTGTGTATCTCCTATTCTCCTAACACCTTAAGGTTTTAGGAGAGTCGGTTAATTCATTATCAACACTTGTTACTGTTGACACTAAATTAACCAACTCTCCCAAAACCTTAAGGTGTTAGGATATACATATTAATATACTTCAACACCTCCCTTAGGAGGAACAATGTTCTCTCCTGGAACAAACTTGGGAAGCTAGGCACGAGTCCACACAGTGTGTACGCAAGCTCTCAACACTACATCCGGGAAAATACTTCCACCAGGATTTGAACTCACGACCAAACGTGCTCTGATACCATGTTGAAGTAAATTAACCAATTGTCCCATAACCTTAAGGTGTTAGGAGATACAAATTAATATGCTTCGACGGTTACTTCTGAAAAATAATATTTTTGCAGATGTCTCTCTTTCACTGAATTCAGATTAAGCTTGAGATATATTTGTCATTATATGCTTTAATTATATTATCTATGGTTGCTTCTGAGTGTTGAAGGTTCTTCTGCCCAGGTTAGCTTCCGAGTTCAGTATCCACAAGATTATCAAGACCTTTCAAGAGAGGACCTCAAGGATTTTAAGCAGACTAGATATGGTAATGGATGGTTATGATCATCAGCATAATCATTATTGTTGTTGTAAAAATATTGTTTATCATCCTTTGCTAAACCTGTTACAGAAGTTCACTAAATTTTGAAAATTGATACATTGGATGTGAATCTAGTACTGTTCACTCGCTGTTGAAGCTGTACAAGACATAAAGCAAAAGAAGTTGTTTTTGTAGTTACCTAGCCAGTATAATGCTCCTCCCTCCCGCTTTTGTCCTTGTTTTTAAGTTGTTATGATAGATAGCCTAGGGTGCAGGATCTGTAAAAATGGTTTTTGTTTTTCTTCAAAAACCATCCTACCTGATAAAATTTACACAATTTGCTTACTGTCTCTTATTGAACTTTTCTTTGTACACTTACCATTTAAAAATTCCCCACATAAATTGTTCTTCTGCACTTGTACTCTGTTACACAGGTATGTTATATGTACATGTTTTACTCGAGCGTTAGACAAGTGTATGCCACCCTTTCTGATTTGTTTGGTTGTTGTAGTTCAAATCACTTTCAATTACTCTCTGGCTCTGGTGAGTGGTGACTTTAGTGGATTGTCTTATTTATTAGTGGACTAACTCTAACTTACCTATATTATTGGTAATAAAGGCAGTAGGAATTCATGACCATCTGTTAGACCAGATTGATCTTTCCCGGGTTATGTTGAGGCTGATTGGCTTGATTCTGGGATGGGATTGTAATTTTCTGATGGAGCTGTTATCCGGGTGTTTTGTTTCCTGTTGTTTTGAGTTTTGTTCTTTTTTGCCTTGTCTCTTGGGTCTCCTTTCACCTCCCTGGTTAATTTGTAGCCTTCTTTTTTCTTTTACAATAGATTGCTTTTTGTCTCTCTACAGAAAAAAAGTAACCCTGGAAATTCAAGTCACAATGAATATGATTAAATTGCATCAATAAGGAGACAAACAATTCATGTCTGTCATAGCAAACTAATATGTTCATTGTGAAGGAATTATCATGATATATCTTATACTTCTACTTAAGAAAAAAATTGAAATATCTTATACTTTAGGTGCTTCTTCAGCAATAGTATGCCATACTACTTAGTTCCATGGTATATATGCCCTTAATATATAAATTAGATCTGATGATTTCTGAAGTCCTTTTCCTTCCACTCTATTCCCTAGAGTGTCTCGGTACTTCTTTTTTTTGTCGTAACCTTAGAGATGTTGAATTTGAAGAAGTGGCTTCTTTTTTTAGATATCTTGAACGATGTTTTTTTCTTTTCTCTAGGACTAATGTAGTGATAGGGTTTGAATCTTTGAGCTTATCAAGGCCTTGACCTCTCCTCCCATTTCCTTACCCCTTCCCTTTCAAGTAGTGTTGTTATCTTTTGCTGGTGTGGATTCTTTTATATTGACGATGACTCTTCAAAAATGAATGATTGTGATGTCCTTCGAAGAAGAAAAGTCTTTCGAATGCATCTTTTCTCAAGTGTGCATCATGTGCTTGAATATGGAGAGTCCATCTTTGCATTCACTATAAAGTGGCTCAAAAGATTTGATATTACTATCAAGGTTTAAAATCTTGTTATTGCGTCTCATATCGTGGCTTTGGGAAATGGAAACGTCTTGCGTCTTATCGTGGAGAGATGGCATAAGAAATTGGGAGATAGTGTACAGGAAAAACTAATCAAATGAAGGAATTTTGATATGAAACTTCAGGATTTGATAAATTAAACACTTAGGCTGCGTTTGGATTTGTGGAATTGGGGTGCGGATTTTTCATTTCCGCATACAATTCAAATTCTATTGTTTGGATGGGACATAAACGACATTTGCCAATTCCATGGAGGAATTGGAGTGCTGAAATAAGAGGCCAAATCCACAGAAATGAAATTGGTACCAAAGGTCGGTTATTTTCCAATGCCCAGTTCACCCAATGAAGCATCGTCTCCAATCTCCACTGAGGAATCAAAGCTTAGTGTCTCTGGTAACAAAACGGAGGATGTGCCAACTCCAGAACAGAGCTCAAACGATAATCTTCCTTAGAATGAGTCAAATTGTTAGCTTCGTTTTCTTTTCCCTTTTGAATTCGTTTTCGAAAACGAAGAAGTGAGAGGAGAAGCCTGAGATTTCGAAACCTAAAAGAAACTCTTGTGAGGTTAATCTTGTAAAAAAAATGGAGGCCAAGGGAATCTTCAGCGAGGCAGTGTCTGTGCATGAGATTCATTATGTGAGAAATCGAGCGTTTAAGGAAGGAGATCACTGGCAGTAGTATCTACTGTATAGAAAGATCTGGTTGGGTTGGTTCTTTGCTAATGTGAATGGGTTGAGCAAAGACCTCCGGCCCTTCTAGTCAAAGATTTTTCATATTACGGGTGTCATTGAAGTTAAAAGTTCTCCAAAGCTTTTCAAAATTTTATACTTCATATGCATTCTTAGATTTAAGATTTTTAGATATGTAGGATTCATATGAGTTCAGAATTTTAATTCCACCCATGGGCATCCAAATGGTAGAAAATTGAAATCCATAGAGTTAGATTTTGTGGTGTTTAATTCTACATAAGTCATTTTTACATGATAATTCTAAATCTGCAAATCGAAATGCAGCCTTATGAATCATTAAATGTAGGAAACAACCATCTATGATGGTTGGGAGAATCGTCACCTTCATGGGATACATTGTCGCCTATGGAATCTAGGGAAATACCATGTAAGCCTTGGGATTTTTGAATAAAGCTTTAGAAAATGTTATAATAAACATCATTAAACACTTATGAACTATTATACTTCAATACACTTGGGCATCAATAGTTTGGAATTGGTACCCTTGTGACACGTGTGTTGTGCATGTCTAGAATTTTAAGTGTTAGAGGTTGATAAATAACACTACACATTGCACAATAAAGCTATAATTCCATAGACATAAAACATAATCAATGATACAAATGTATAACTCAAACAATAATGTCATTCTCATTCATTGATAATGCAAAGTATTACAAAAGTACAACTACAATAGTGAAACTGGAAAAAAATAATACGAGATAGAGAATAGTACTAGTGCTAAAATTACTGCCAACTAGCTCAATTCTCATCAATACCATATAGAGTTTCATGGTGGCTGATAATCATCATGGCTATCCCTCTCACAATATTATTGAAATTGTTGTTGTTGCTACTATTGATATTGAAACCGCTTTTTTAGTAAGCAAAAATAATTCAGCCAGGAGATAGTTAGACTATGTCATGCCTAATAGTCATAAACGTATTTCTCGTATATAGAATTATCTACTCTTGAGAGTATTCCATATAATGGAAAGTCGGCCTCTGCATACTGAGGATGAGAAGTTGAACTAGAAGAATCCCGATGCTGCAATGGGCCCATGGGGCCCTCTTGATCATATGATGATGTGAATGCAATAACGAAACTGGGCATACCGGCTGAAGGTGGCACTATAAATTGCTACTGGTAACTAGGTCCAAAGCCAAAGATAGAATCAATACATGATCCCTCTTGACTCTGTATACTAGCAAAATGAGGGTATTGAGGGTATTGGGGGTACTGAGAGTACTAAGGGAATAACCCATGCTATTGTCCAAAAGAAGCCCCACTATGGTTCATGCTATCAAATGATCTTGTTATCATGTCAGTTGTGTGATGGAACAAACTACTGCACCTCCTGATGTCTCCTCTTCCCTCACCCTGACTCTCACTCCCACCCCTTTTTTGCTGAAAATAAGATTGATAACAAGGTGGACATGGACGTGGACGTGAACCATGGTATGTATGCTAAGTGGCATGGTCAAATCTATCATCTTCTGTGAATGGGATAAGGGATCTCTGACTCTGACTTATCCCACTGCCACCATATGGTCTTTGTATCATACCAACACCACCACTATCCTCTCCATCATCATCATCATCATCCTCATCTCCTCCATCACCTCCATTTCCATCATTATCACCTCATTCACCTCCTCCATCACCACTATCTCCAACATCTGAGCTAGAACACATCTAACCATCTTCATCATCAACTAATCCACTTGCAACTTGGGGATTGGGCCGGGGTTGGGGTTGAGCCAATAGTTGTATCTGCATAAATTCATTCACATTTACTCTCATTTGACTTGTTATCTGAGAGTTTAGTCGTCCACTTAGCTTGTCCAATACTGTCTCTCTGGCCTCTTTAACCCACTCGTATATTGTGTCCTTATCTCCCTCCTTGCAGAAAATATTTGTAAGGTCAATGGGGCTATTATACTCTTTAATATGTTTTTTTCCTCATGTTTTAGTCTCAAGCGCAAGTTTTAATAGATGAAAACAAGCTTTTGAAGTTTTTCATGTTGAGTCAATTTCTTCTTTTTGAGTGGATGAAGTTGAAGGTGCTCCAGTTCCTCTCGCAGTCGGAGGAAAATGCGTTTTGAGATAAAATAGGAATGAAAATCCTCCCCCTTAGGTTAGGTGCTTATGCCCCATGCAAGACCCACCACTCAGCTGCCAAAAAAATGAATGTGAATAAGTTAATTGTTGGCTACAACCTCTATTAAATTTCTATAAAAATGACATAAAATTATTAGTAGCTGTTGTCTTTCATCCTACCTTTGCAGCATCCCGCACAAAGGACCCGAATGGATCCCTAAAGTACTTTATTTGAAATTAGAAGGTTCAAACAAGTCAATAAACTAAATTATATAGTGGTAGAAAATAAAAAGTGGTAATTGCGGTTACCTCTGCAAAAGCATCCGTATGTATATTGGGATCGGGCTCAAGCTTTGATATGATAGTTTGTATAGCTTCTAACAATTGTGGATTTATCCTAAGATTATGGTTGTATTGGTATTGAGGGTTTAGGTAGTATGTTGAAAATCAAAGAAATACATAACATTGCCAAACCATTGACATTACTTGAGAATATAATCAAATAAATATAACTTTAGCTAAATAAAATAACTTACCAGCCAGATAAAGTGGGTGGATAAGCATCTTTGTTTATCTACTAATAATGATCTTTATGAAGCCTTTGCTACTTTTTGGGGTAGCTACTTCTATTGCTGCTTTCATTAAGAGGATGGACTCATAAAGGTATCCCATGGTTGGTTTCTTGCCCCCATCAACCATCCTGAGAACCTCACAACTGGCTCTAATATGTTCACCACTATGCGACACCGATCCTAGAAGAAATGACTACATACAATTGATTCAGCTGCGCATTCTGCTGCTCTGTTATTTTCCCTGTAATCATACCACTTAGGTGAAAAAAACAATGCCTTTAGGCCAACCTTTTTATTTAGGATACTCTACAATGCTATGTAATTGGTGGCAAAGCGTGTAACACCTAGCCGCACGATATCACCTCCACATTTCTCTCTCATCATCGACAAGACATACCTATGGTTATATATGAAGGTGGTAACTGTTCTAGCCTCTTCCACTATCCTCTTTACAACACCCTTCTTCCCCATGCCCTTAAGCATGGGGTTTCTGCAATGGGTCGTACATGGGGTCCAAAATAGGTTATATTTTTCCATTAACTTCCCTCCATCTTTCTTGAAATTGTTGTCATTATCTGTAACTATTTGGATTACATTTTCTTTTCAAATTTCCTTAATGACATCCACTAATAACCCACATATGTATTTGTAATCCCTGATAACATTAGATGTCTCCACAGATTTTAAAAACACAGTGATGTTATCACAGTAAACCATAAAATTGATGATTAGCTATTTTGTAGGACCAATCCAACTATCACACATGATAGTCACTTTATACTTTGGCCATTTTTTCTTTAAGAAACCTATATAATCATCAAGGAGTTTTTTTTTTTCATGTTTAGATACTTTCCCATCACCTCATATGCAGTGGGTGCCTTCACATCCAATCGTGCTTTCGCCACTGATTTATCAAATTCTGAAGGAGTGGCCCTATAGTTGCATTGGCTGCAATGCCATGAAAGAATGATAATTTTGAATATGCTTGGCCTATCTTTTCTCTCATATTTCCTCACATTTCCTTTATCCTTCTTTGCTTGGATTCTTAGGAGGGGCACAAACCAGGATTAATTGGAGTGGTGGTAGGTTGATCCCTTATACTAGCAGCTCGACTGATTCCACCAATGGCATTGGACCTGCGCCACCACCTTCTGCTTCCATAGAGCCCTTACTAGGCCTCCTACTATCACTACCCCCTTCCTCATACATAGAAGACCCAAAATCAGGCCTAAAAGAGTGCATATGTCAAAGCTGCTCTCTCATGCTGATCTGCTAAGCTTGCCTTCACTGCAAGCTTATATTGTTGCTTTTGTGCCTGTCTCATAATCAAATGGGTATTATAACCCATCGTCATCAGTATCAACGTCTACATATCTTTGTGAACCCTGTAATGTGGCATTCCTAATTGTTGCATCTCTATCTATCTTAGTCTTTTTATCCATCTCTTTCTTTGACAAGTGATCACTCATCTATCTTTTAACCAAGGTTTAAAATCTCGTTATCGTGACTCGTATCGCAGCTCCGAGAGACGGAGACATCTTTAGTCTCACAATTTATCGCAAAGAGATGGCGTCCGAAACTGAGAGAGGGTTAGAAATGAGTTAAATGAAGGAATTTTGATTTGAAACTTCAGGATTTAATTGTATAATCACTGATTCACACTTAAGAATCATGAAATATAGGAAACAACCATTTATGATAGTTGGGAGAACTGTCACCTTTATGACATACGCTGTTGCCTATAGAATTGATGAAAACACTATGTAAGCTTATGGATTTTTGAATGTAATCTTATTAAACACTTCTAAACCATTATACTTCATTACACACTTGGGTATCCATAGCTGGGAATCGGTACCCTCATGACACTCGTTATTGCGCATGTGCAGAATTTTAAGTCAGAAGTTGATAAATAAGTAAATAACACTACACATTGCAAAATAAAGTTATAAATCCACATCCATAAAACATAATCAATGATACAAACGTATAAACTAAAATAATAATGTCATTCTCATTCATTAATAATGCAAAGTATTATAAAAGTAAACTATAATAGTGAAAGTGTGAAACTAGAGAAATATAATACAGCAAAATAGAGTCATAGAGAATAATACCAGTACCGAAGCCCAAGACTTCTTCCAAGTTCCAATCAGCACCTCATCAATACCATAGAGTTTTGGGGTGGCTGATAATCATCATAGCTATCCCTATTTGTTAGATATTATTGTTGCGGCTACTGTTGATATTAACACCGCTCTTCTATTAAGTGGCAGTAATCCTGCCATGAGATAAGTGGACTATGCCATGCCCAATAGTCATAAACATATCTCTTGTATATAATATCATCTACTCTCGAGAGCATCCCATATCGTAGAAATCCGGGCACTACATACTGACTTTGAGGATAAGAAGATGTAATAGGATCCCAATTATTCTGACGGGATTGAGGGGCCCGACCCTCCCAATCATATGATGATGATGTGGATGCGGTAACGGAATTGGACCTATTAGCTGTAGGTAGGAATTTGTAGTTTATGTGCTGCTGCTGCTGCTGTTGTTGACCAGGTCCAAAGGCAACTAATAGTAGTAGATTGAGGATATTGAGGAAACTGAGGGTACTGAAGCCCATTGAGGCTTATACTATCAAATGATCCTACCAACGTATTAGCTGTGTGATGGGAGAAACTACTCTCCCCCTCCTGATCTTTCCTAGTCTTCCCAAACCTCCACCCTTAATTCTCACCCCTTTTCTCATAATAAGATGGATAAGGAAGCGTACGTGCACCATAGTGTGTATCTTGAGTGACATGGTCAAATGTCTCATCTAGTCATCTCTTGTGAATGGGAAAAGGGGTGTCTGACTCATACCACCGCCCCCATATGGTCTCTGTGTCATATCACCACCACCACCACCCCCTCCATCATTATCACTATCCTCATCCTCATCCTCATCCTCCTCCTTATAATCATCATCATTATCACCTCCTCCATCACCCCCTCCATGATTTCCATCACTTCATGATCTCCATCACCTCCTTCATAACCTCCTTCATCTTCATCATCATCACCATTATCTGAGGAACTAGCACTAGCAACACTTATATACTCATCATCAACTAATCCATCTGCAATTGAGGGATTCGGCTAGCCTTGTGGCTGGTTCGATTGTTGTGTTTGCATAAATGTATCCATATCTACTTTTATTTGACTTGTTATGTGAGA
Source organism: Platanus orientalis (assembly GCA_025762735.1). Taxonomy (NCBI): domain Eukaryota; kingdom Viridiplantae; phylum Streptophyta; class Magnoliopsida; order Proteales; family Platanaceae; genus Platanus; species Platanus orientalis. Next base: position 3,331,865 of record JAOXJP010000008.1, on the reverse strand, counting down.
GTTTGGCGGTCCACTTGCCTCATCCAATACTGGCTCTCCAGCCTCATTAATCCACTCGTATAGTGGGTCTTCTTCATCTCCCTCATCGCAGAAAATCTATGTAAGATCAATAGGGCCCGCATATGTACTCTTTGATATTTTTCTGCTTGCTTCAATCTCAAGCACAAGTTGTAATGGATAAACACAAGTTTTTTAAACCTCTTATGTCCAAGTCTATTTCGTCATTTAGAGTTGATGAAATTAAATGTGCTCCAATTCCTCTCACAGCCAAAGGAAAATGCGGTCTTTGATAAGATACGAATGACAATCCTCCTTAGGTTGGGTGCTTGTGACATGCAATACCCAGCACTGGACTGCAAAAAAAATGAAATAATGTATATAAGTAATTGCTATTTGCAATCCTTATTAAATTTATATAAAAAATGACAAAATTACCAACAGATGTCTTCTTTCGCCCTGCCTTTGTAGCACCTTGCACAAAAGACCGATTTGGATCCCTAAAGTACTTTATCTAAAATTAAAAGGCTCCAAAAGTCAATAAACTAAATTGTAAGGAGGAAGAAAATAAAAATAGTGTCAATGGTAATTACGATTATCTCTGTAAGAGCATTTGCCTGTCTGTTAGGATCGGGCTCAAGTTTCGTAATGACTATTTGTACAGCCCCCAACAAACTTGGATCCAGTCCAATATTATAGTAGTATTGGTATTGAGGATTTAGATAGTATGCTGAAAATCAAAGAAATACATAAACATTTCAAAACATAACCTTAACCAATAATCAAATAAATATAATTTTAGGACAATAACTTACCAGCCAGATGTAGTGGGTGGATAAGCATCTTCGTCCATCGAGTATTAATGATCTTTATGTAGTTTTAGTGACCTCTTGGGATAGCTACCTTATTGCTTATTTCATTAACCTGATAGACTCATAAATGTATCCCATGGTTGGTTTTTTGTCCCCATCAACCATCCTTAGGACCTTCACCACTGGCTCTAATATGCTTACTATGCGACTCCGATCCCAGAAGGAATGATTACACACAATTGATTCAGTTAATCGTCCTATCAAACTCTCTCTCTATAATCATACCATGGGTGAAATAAATAGTTGTTTGAAGCCAACCTTCTTGTTTAAGATACTTTGCAATGCTATGTAGTTGGTGGCAAAGCGTGTAACACTTGGCTGCACGATATCACCACTACATCTCTCTTTCATCATCGTCAATACATACCTATGGTTATATATGAAGTTGGTGACTGTCCTAGCATCTTCCACTACCCTCTTTATAGTATCTAGCTTTTCCATGTCCTTAAGCATGAGGTTTATGCAATGGGTTACACATGGGGTCCAAAATAGATTATATTTTTCCATTAACTTTCTTCTAGCTCTCTTGAAATTGTTGCCATTATCTATAACCATTTGAACCACATTTTCTTGGCCGACCTCTTTAATAACATCCTCTAACAAGCCACTTATGTATTTATAGTCCTTGATAACCTTAGATGCCTCCACAGATATCAAAAACACGGTGACGCCATCATAATAAACCATAGAATTGATGATTGACTATCTTGTAGGACCAGTCCAACCATCACACATGATGGTCACTCCATACTCTGGCCATTTTTTCTTCAATCTAGCTATATACTCATCAAAGAGTTCCTTCTCATTGTCCAAATACTTCCCCATCACCTCATATGCATTGGGTGCCTTTACACTTGGTCCTGACTTCAAATTGATACTGCTTCATATGCAATGGTCCAAATACCTATAGTTGCGTTGGTTGCAATTCCATGAAAGAATGAAAGTTTTGAATATGCTTGGCCCACCTTTTGTCTTATATTCTCCCACGTTTATTTTAGCCCTCTCTGTTTGTGTTCTTAGGAGGGGCACAAAGCAAGATCAATGGGAATGGTGCTAAGACGATCCCTCATACTAAAAGCTCGATTGATCCCACGACTCCCACTAGTGCCACTGCCATGACCACCATTGGACCTGCCCCACCACTTATTGCTAGGATTGCCACTACCACCATTACCAGCACCAGTATCCCTACTAGGTCTCCTACTACCACTGTGCCCTCCCTCCTCATACGCAGAAGACCCAATATCAGGCCTAGAAGAGTGCATACGTCAAAGATGCTCTCTTGTGCTGATATGCCAAGTTTGCTCTCACTGCCTGTCTATAATGTTTTTTTTTGCTCCTGTCTCATAATCAAATGGATATTGTATTCCATCATTATCATCATCATCACTATCCATATCTACATATCCCTGTGTGGCCTCCCTCAATACTGCATCCTTGTCAATCTTTTTCTTTTTACTCGCTTCTTTCGCTATCAAGTGATCCTGCATTTGACTCCTAATTTGGCGTAAAACTTTTTCATAATGGGATACCCCTTTAGGTTGCCCACCGCCTAGATGTTGTTTCAGTCATGTAATCCCACTACTTTGCATCTGTTTCCCACAAAAGTTATATATATTTTTCTTCTATCCCCACCAATCATAGTGCTATACTGCCATCCAATATCCTCCTCCTCCTCTGGGATACTACGCGACCGGTGAGGCATATTCGAAATCCTGCGGATAAAAATAAATTTTATAAATAAATATACAGTATAAGTGTCTGTAACATAATGTAGCTAAATAGGACATATAGTTCAAAATGTTCTACTACACTTATACATGAACATGAATAAAGACTTACATGTTTGATGTAATTTTCTAGTTTTTTTTTAATTTAACTTTTTTTATTAATTTTTTTAAAAATACAAAAACATAGTAGAATTAAGATAAACACACTTTGTATGTGGTAATATGTTCAAATATGCTATCTAAAATTTTTTCTTATTTTTTAGAATTTTTTAATTATTAAATAAATACATTTTTTCTAGAAATCTACCTAAATGACATATTATGTGCAAAATGGTATGTAGTATGCCATATAAAAAAATTAGGCCAAACAATGCTCATTTCGTATAATTTTTTCGAAAAAAATGAATATTTTTTTTCAAATTTTTTTTCCATGAATGTCTAGATCTATAAAAAATGCATAACATTTAAAAAATCTATAAGGATTAGAGAAAAAATAAAGAGATTACCTAAGTTTTTGTTGAGATTTAGGGTTTCGGGTTCGATCTGGCTCAAATCTAGCTTTTCAAACGAAATGAAGTCAAATGGAGTCCTAGATTTACCTTATAGAAGCTAAATTTAGCAAGAATCTGGAGAAAAATGGAATTGTTGAAGGTTTTTGAGCTGGGCGATATGGGACTCTTCTGCTTCGAGACGCGAAATAGCCCTGTCTTGCATCTCCCTTTGTATTTTAAAGAAAAAATGACCCTCATCTTGCGATACGTTCCGCAAGATGTTGGTCTTCCACTAGTTTTTCGCTATATAGCCTTGTTTCGTACCATGACCCTGCAAAATCGATACGTCTCGCGCGAGATGGCAAGATTTTGAACCATGCTCCTAACTAGGGG
>JAOXJP010000008.1:3280885-3291960 GCA_025762735.1 Platanus orientalis | reverse complement strand
GCCAACGTTTTGAATTGTCAAAGTATTTTAGTGTAGATTACAAAGTAAATTCTCTAGTGATTGTTCTCTCCACTTCTTGTTTGAATTTTAAATAATTCAGTTATTCTTTGATTTATGTTGTACTTAATTCAAATCTTTTAATTGTGTATTATCCTTGTGTAACTGATCGCTCAAGTAAAGTGATTGTGCACTTATATTCAAAATTCAAAATTCATTCATAGAATAATATCTTTCCTCAACACAATTGAGTGAAATTTATCCGTTCAAAAACTTTCATGGTATCAAGTGTAGTCAATGATCCATAATTCGCTTTTTTTCAAAGACACCATAGTCAACATTTCCATGGCTTCATCTTCTTCCACTTTCACCATGATTAATCTCAACAACTTCATTCCTATCAAATTAATTTCCACAAACTACATTCCTTGGCACTCACAATTTTTACCTATACTCAAAGGCTATCTCATGTCCTAAGATTTTTTTTTTCCAGCTAATGAAGATGGAGACACTACAATTAATCCAGAATACAGTGCATGACACAAACAATATCAACTTTTATTAGGATTGTTCATCTTTTCTCTCACCGATAGTATTCTTGCACAAGTTTTGGGCTTCACGGCATCTTATGATGTTTGGAATCATCTTCTTTCTACTTACACTAGTCATCCTCAAGCCTACATCATGCTCGATTCAATAATGGAATATTTATTAAAAATCAAGTTCATTGTCAACTAATTTGCTATTGTTTCTAAACCGCTCAGCAATGATGACTTAGTTCTATATATTATTGGTGATCTTAGTTTAGAATATAGTTCGTTTGTCACGTCCACTACCCCACGTGAGACTCTCTTTAAAGTCTCTGGTCTTCATGGCTTCGAGGACCATCTTCCTTCGTAGATTGAGTAAATGTGGTCTTTATCAACTGAATCTCTGTAGCAGCATTAGTAGCACTAGTTGTTGTAATAATAGTAACAATATCAATAAAGAGGCCCTTATTAGTGACTAGATCTCTCTCACTTAATGGCATAATTGGTTTGTCCATCTGACCTTTACTATAGTTTGCCACATTATCTCTAGATTCACTCTTCCAATCTTCCATTAAAAAAATCCAAGTATATGTAAAGCATGTCCGAAAGGAAAATCCTATAAGTTTCCATTTTCTCGAAGCATCACGAGAATCACTACTCCCCTGAACCTTGTATTTTATGATATTTGGGGCCATGGCCTTGTATTGTTTCATGAGAGTCATCGTTTATTATGTTCATTTTTTAGATGAATTTACTAAATACATATGGATTTTTCATTTGTTCAAAAAGTATGATGTGCTACCTATGTTTATGCAATTTAAAGTGATAGTCCAAAATTTATTAAATTGTTGCATTAAGCATTTTCATTCTTACTGGGGTGGTGAATTTCAAGCTTTATCTAGATTCTTGCGTTCTTCTGGCATCTTACATTGGGTTTTTTGCCCCCATACACATTAACAAAATGGCTCTGCAGAAAATAAGCATTTGCGTACAATGGAAACCAGTATCTCTCTAATGGCTCATAGTTTGATGCCTATGAAGTTTTAGAATCATGCATTTCAAGCAACGATCTATCTAATTAATAGAGTAGCTTCTCCAATCATTGATAATATGACACCTTTAGGGCACTTTATGGTCATCCTCTCGACTATACTTACTTATGGGTTTTTGGATGCACATATTATCTGTTATTACGTCATATAATTCACATAAATTAGAATATTGTTCTACTATGTGTCCTTTATTGGGATACAAAAACCGGCATCGACGCTACAAGTACTACGACTTGGCAATGGGAAAAATCATTGTAAGTTGTCATGAAGTATTTGATGAAGATTCTTTTCCCTTCACTAATACTTCACATTTACCCCCACATTTATCCTCTCATCTTGGATTACCCTCTTATGGTCCCTCTCTACAACCTTCCATGTTGCAATCCTCCTCCTAACCTTCATCATGTTTAATGACATCCACCCAACTTGTCCCACCTAGCCTAACAACTTCACCAATTCCTTTACTGATCCAATTACATCAACTCAACACCTATCACCTATACTCGCTTGGACCATCTCATGATTACTCCCACTCAAGATGGAATTCATATTCCTAATGCTTACTTGGCCACTAAACATGTCAAATCCACTGCATTACCGTGTCATGGGAATGTGAATGTTGAACCCACATGCTATTCACAGGCTAGTAACACGTCCCATTAGCATGTTGCTATGTAAAATGAATTTAATGCTATTATTCAAAATGACACATGGGTTCTCACTCCACCTCTCTCTAATCATCAAATCTTCAAAATCAAAAGAAAATTTGACAGGCTTCTTGAGCATTATAAATAAGGGTGGCAACAAGTTGAGCTTTTCCTAACTCAGCTCAGGCTCGAAACACAAAGATCAGACTTAGGCTCAATTTAGGCTCATCATGAACTTGAAGCCCAAGTTAAACTCAAGCTCGGCTCGACTCATCACATCACATGTTCCTACATGTATATCTATGTAGAAGGTTAAAAGTGTAAAAAAAATTCACTCCAAAAAAATTGGCACCCAAAATGAAGCATCAAATTCAAAAGGGACAGATCAAATATTAAAAAAAGTACATCATTTGAAATGACATCACATAAATTGCTTAGTATTTTTTTATTCATAAATACAGATTTTGATTTGATAAACATCAATTTGACTGATGTTCAACATTATATATTTGCAAACAAAATTTTATATAAATTTTTTTTTTGTTATTTCGATTAAATCAGATCTCTTTATTAAAAAATAAATAAAATCAAATAAGCTATTAACAAGTACTAAGTGATTTGATTTAAAAAAAAGCTAATGAGTTGACATATGTACCATGATTTGATTTTTAACAAATGATTTGATGTATGCATTATGCTTTATACATATATTTTTTAAAATCAACCTTAACAAGCTGAGCCTAGTATAACTTGGCTCAGAGTTGTTTAATTAAACGAGCTCAGTTAGAGGCTTAGGCTCAGCTTATGATGAGCCGAGTTAAGCTAGTTCAACTCATTGACAACTCTAGTTATAAGGCGCGTTTAGGGTATTGATTATACCGATACATTCAGCCTTGTTGTCACACCTATCACGTACCATTCACATTATTCTTTCTCTTGCCATATCCAACGGTTGGCATGTTAAGCAACTTGATATTAGTAATGCATTTCTTTATGACCATCTTGATGAAGAAGTATGCATGCACCAATCACTTAGTTTCATAGATGATTGGTTTCCCAACTATGTGTCACCTTAAGAAGTCCCTTTATGGTTTTAAGTAGGCCCCTCCCTCGTACATGGTTTCATTGCATAAGTTTATATCTCATAAAGATTGGCTTTACTGGCTCTAAGATGAATTCTTCACTTTTCATTTATCGCAAAGAGAAAACTATATACTTACTTATCTATGTTGATGAAATTTTGATAAACAAGTAAAGCATAATCTTATCTCTTATCTCTAAGCTTCGCACTGAGTTTTTCATTAAAGATTTAGGGTCAAAGATTTTATTAGAATATACCATGACTGTCATCCAGTAAAAGTACATTATGAATATTCTTCAGAAGACAAACACGATTGGTATTGAACCTATTTTTACACCTATGCCATCCACCGTCAACCTTTCAATCACATCAGGCACCCCTATGACAAATGCTAAACTATATCGAAACACAATTGGTGCTCTCTTATATGGCACACTCACTTGACTTGATATATATTTTGCCATTAATGAGGTATGTCAATTCATGTATTTTCTCATGGATGCTCGCTCATTGGGTTGTTGTTAAATCTTAAATATCTTAAGCACACAATCAACTATGTCCTAACATTTCAAAATTCCTCCTCCTCACATTTGGCTACGTTATTTGAGGCAGGTTAGGCCAATTTCCTTGATTATTAGAAATCCATAGGGGATTTCTCATTTACATGAGACCCAATCCCATTTCATGGCAATGCTACAAGCAACCCTACTGTGGCTAGATCTAATACTAAAAGCAAGTATCAAGCTCTTGCTAGTGGTGTTGTAGAACTTACTTGACTTCAATCCTTACTTCATGAACATGGTGTCTTTCTAGATCAAGCCCCCATTTTATAGTGTGATAATGTGGGTGCTATGCCTCTATGCAAATCCAGTATTCTATGCTCATACAAAGCAAGTTGAAATAGACTAGGATGCCAAGCGCAACCTAAAAGTTTGCTTTATCTCCACCAAAGAGCAATTTGCTAAAGTGCTCACCAAAGGTTTGCCAACTAACATATTTATTTTTCTTCGTGACAAACTTAATATTCGTTAACGATCATTGAGTTTGAGGGTACATGTCACAGTATTATAGTGCAGAGCACCTAATCACTCCTCTCTACTTCTTGTTTGAATTTTAAATAGTTCAATTAGTCTTTTCATTTATCTTGGAACTAATTCAGATTTTTTTTTTTTTTGTAAAAAACTAATTCAGATCTTTTAGTAGTGTATTAACTCATCCTTCTAGTAAAGAGATTGTGCACTTGTATTCAAAATTCACAATTCATTTATAAAACATCTCTCCTCAACATAGTTTAGTGAGATTTATCTCTTTAAAACCTTCACAAATAACTGCAACATGGTACCTAGGGAGGAATGGACCCACTGGGCATTAGGTTCTTGTAAGATTTATTGACTGTAGATGTCAAAATGAAATAAGTATATTCCACATTTGAATTATATGATAGATGCAAAGTGTAAAAAACAGAAGAAACAAAAGCAATTGGACAAAACACACACACAAATTAAATACCTTAGGCTGCGTTTGGCAGCCACCTGTAATGTAATCATATCATTTGAGTTTCCCAAGGCTTTTGTGACCACAATGGGATGGTTTGTAATGAACTCAATTCAGATTTGCACCGATTTGTGCTTGATAACATTAGTCATTTCATTTTATAGAAAAACCTAAGATGACTTCATTTCTAATTGTAGTTAACAAATTGGTTTAAATTTGAATGAACTCATTGCAAACCATTACCTCATGGCTACAAATGCCTTAAGAAACTCAAATGAAACGATTACTTTACAGGTGGCTGCTGAACAGACTATTAATCAACATTTCTTTTTCTTTTGACTTTTAAAATTCAAACAAAAAAATCATCGATTTTATTAATTTATATTTAAATATACTGAATTATAGTCCTCTATAAGTTTGACATTTTAGTATATATGCAATGTAGTAGTTTGTTGTTAACAGGTGAAGACAGGATTTGTCGGATGTAAACAATGGGAGATCCTCCATGACTACCTAAAGATAAAGATATAATGTCAAACCATCTTCCCATAAGGACGATGTAAACAGGGGATCTTCCAATACTAATAAACAAAGATATAATATAGGCAACTAAACAATGACATCTTCTCATATCCTTGTCTTCCGTTTTAGGCCATGGTAGTAACACAAGGAGCCAATCTTCTGTGACTAAAATTGGTTTCCACACACCAGCTGATACGTGGGATGTATAGGGTTAAAAGTGTTAAAAAAAAATAAAAAATTCAATTCCAGAAACGGTGCCCAAAAAGAATTGAAACACCAAATTCAAAAACACATCACATGCCATTCTATGGCACCCGTCAATAGGTGAGAGGAGCCAAACCCAAGATACCGCCATAAAGATAGGTAGATCAATGTAATAGAGGGGATTCCTAACACTAGTGCTTACATAGGCATCAACAACATTGTGGTAAATAGACTAGCTAGGGTAACCAAGGGTGTTTTAGTAATTATAAACTATGGTATTTACCAAAACAACCTTATGCCTGTGTTATTAATTAAGTTGTCATTCTACAAAACTGGATATTGAAATAAATTTCAAAGAAATTACCTTTTTATTCAAGCTGTCGTTTTTATTTTTATTTTTTTTTTTTTTTTTTTGTAAAAAAATTTTTTCCATTTTTAAAAAAAAAAAAAAAAACCTACCCCAAATGAGTCGAGTGATTTTAGAGATTTTTATTGCCTAAAAAAAATTATCCAAAGTGGCTCCATGCATTTTTGGAGTGCTTCCTTGAATTGTTTTTCTTTCCAAAAATAAATGCATTTAAAGAGAGCAAATTTTATGTGACAAAAAATGATCGTATGTGACCATGCTACACTACAAGAAAATTGGTCATTAGCGACCAAATTAATAGCGACGACTAAATAGTCGTTGCTAATAATTGATTATCTGCAACAATTTTAACTGATTGTTGTCGCTATTAAGCGATTATTGGCAACAACTTTGTGTGGTCGTTGCTAATAGTGCAAATTTTATATTTTTTATCCGCAACAATTGTATGTAATCGTTGCTAATAAGTAATTAATTTCAACGACTTTATCTGATTGTCGCCGATAAGTGGATCTTAGCAACGACTTCATGTAGCCGTCTCATAGCATAAATTCTGTACCTCATACTAACTCATTATCTACAATGATAGGATGTTGCTATCACTAATAAATAATTAATCGCAACGACTTTGTGCGGTGGTTGCTAATATTGCTACAAATGACACATGAGGTTGCATATGGTTAAAAGCATCAAAAAAATTTGTTCACATAAAAAAGTAGGTGCTAAAAAAAAGATACCAAATTCAAAAAACACCACCTATCAGTCTACAGTCTGGTCACAGAGGTCATAGGTAATTTTAGCCACAGCACATTTCTTTCGATGTTACATTTCCATTCTAATTAGAAGCAAAAGAATCACAACATATCTTAAAAATCATAGAAATGACATTTATTGAAATCATTGGGGTTTCAAACATGAGTTTTCTACTCTATGCTAAAATACATTAACATGCAACCCAATGGTTCTCAAGACATATATACAAAAAGTTTACCACCCAAGAGCAAAATATTGCATGACTAAAATTGGTGTGACCATTGTATGAGATGCACCGTGCATCACAATGACATATGATTTGTTTTTAAATTCGGTACCTCTTTTTGTGAACAAATATTTTTAATTAAACACCTTTTTTGATGTTTTTAACCCTATACACACAATGTGACGCCTACAGGACGTACGATTACACTGTTGCAATACCAATTTTGGTCACAGAAGATTTGCTAGCCTTAAAACGAGAACCAAATTCTGGAGAGAGTTATTAATTTTTGTATAGCGCTGTACACACTCGTATCACGTTCATATAGTTTAATAACTTTCATACTAGCTAATAAGTCGTCCTTGGTCGGCAAACCTGTTCCTATATTTTTGCCTTCATATTGGCTGTCAGCCTCTCATTGATCACTAAGAATGATGATTTCGAGAAGAGGACGTAAACAGCAGTCAGCCATGACCATTGTACTTGCCAATTGTTTTTTCTACTTTTATTTTTATTTTTATATATATGTGTAGAAGCATAGGAATCTCTATATATTTGTTGTATTTGAATAAAGGAATCTCTAGATTGTTTTCTCGACCATATAAACGATGTCTACTACCCAAGGATCCCGACCTCCGAGTTAGTAAAGCTAGTTGAGAGAGAAGGAAAGAAGGAAAGGAGGACGAAATGGGTGAAAAGGTAGGTGATCAAAGCAAGATGAGGAGCTCCATCGCTTCTATCTTCATGCATGCCGACTGTGTAGACATGTGGTTGATGGCTCTGGGTTTCATCGGCGCTGTGGCTGATGGGTTCACGTTGCCGGTGTCGTTCTACGTCACTAGCCTCGTCTTCAACAATCTTGGAGCTGGGCCTACCGCTGATCCTGACTTGTTTGTGCAAGATAACAACAGGGTACATATATCTTCTCCTCTACTCCTCCTTTTTCTTCTGTTTTTTCGTTTTTTGTACCAACTGACTTGGTTTGGTGGGTTAAAGAACGCAGTGATTCTATTATATTTGGCGTTTGTGTCTTGGGCTGCTGCTTTTTTGGGTGAGTTTGTTTTCTCATTTACTTGCAACTACAGTTCATTAACCCGGTGTGATTGCCTTGAATTGTATTGAAAAGAAAAGATAAAAAATAAAAATAAAAGAAAAGAAAAAAAAGAATCATGAAAAAAAAAATGAGAAAACTAACTTTTCGTGGCAACCAAAAAGCTTACAAATGATTTTTTGAGAAAATTTTATCATGAGAAAACCTTTTCATGCAACCAGACAGTGCCTAGAAGGATAAAGGGTGATTTGATGGGAAAATTTTTGGATGGATAGAGGGGTATTGTTGGACAAGAACGGGAGGGAGACAAACCACGAGGATGAGATCCAGGTATCTGAAAGCTGTGCTAAGGCAAGACATTAGTTACTTCGATCTACAAGGGATAAGCACGGCCGAGGTGGTCACTAGTGTCTCCAGCGATACTCTCGTCATTCAAGACTTTCTCAGTGAAAAGGTGACTTGTAAGTTGTAACTATACCATAAATTTGTTTGCAAGGTAGAAGATTTAAAAGTGTTATGCTCTGAATCAGGTACCCAACTTTTTAATGAACGTGGCGACTTTCATAGGGTGCTACACAATAGCGATGGTGCTAATGTGGAGGCTGGCCTTGGTGGGTCTACCGTTTGTGGTGCTTCTCATCATTCCGGGGTTGATTTGCGGGAGGATTATGATGGGTTTAGCGAGGAAGATCAGAGAGGAGTATAAGAAGCCCGGTAGTATAGCGGAGCAGGCTATCACGTCGATCAGGACAGTTTACTCGTTGGGAGGAGAAAGCAACACTATTGATGAGTTCTCTGCGGCGCTTCAAGGGTCTGTGAAGTTAGGACTGAAGCAGGGACTTGTCAAAGGTTTTGTTATAGGAAGCAATAGCATCGTCTTGGCTATATGGTCTTTCATGTCTTGGTATGGTAGCAGGTTAGTCATGAATCACGGTGCGCGAGGAGGAACTATCTATGCTGTCGGCCTCACAGTCATCGTCGGTGGCCTGTAAGCCTCTCTCTTTCTCTCCATGTTTCCCTCCTCCACGGGTCTAATGCATCTCCTCATTTCCCTCCACGGATCAGGTACCCGTATACGCTAAAGAGCAAATCCTCTACAACAAGATTAAATGACATTAAGCAGAAAATGCTGTCAAAGTAGACATGTATACCCAAAAAAAAAACAATTAAATTTCAACATTGGACGGGAGTTTTAATATACATGTCATGCTGTAAGTTTACGAGTAGGCCCACTTTTAATCATGTGTTTAATGTCATTATTAAATCCTGCAAAGGATCGTCTCCTGCCGACCTATGCCCTGCCCTGTTAAGGTCCTGTCAATAGGTGGTAGGAGATGATTGGCAGGAAAATGCAATTCACTTTTTCCCTCTAATAGTGTCCTGCCACCTGTTAGACAGACCTTAGCAAGTCATAAGTGGCAGGAGAGGATCTAGTCTATCAAACCTTGTTGTAGAGGATTTGTTTTTGATCCGCTAATAAGACCAAATCCTAAGGGAAATGACGGGGTATATAAAGTTAAAACCATAAAAAGATTTCAAATGAAAAACTAAACCCCTAGATTTGGTGTTCCCCTTACCGAATGCCTAAGCTTTGCCCATATGCAGGGGTAGACATGTGTCATCAAAAAGTGAAAATCACTTTTTTGATGTCATATATTTGCCCCTGCATATGGGCCGATCTTAGGCCTTCGTTAAGCAGGCATACCAAAATGAGCAGTTGGGGACCATATCTAGCGAAAAGGTGTCAAAAAGTGTTAACCTAACACTAATTTTGTGCTAACTGTAAACACAAATTTCGTACGTGAATCCGTAACTCGAAAAATATGTAACAAATTCAATAAATGAATGGGTACAATCTCTTTGATTTTTATATTCTTTTCTAAAAGAGTAAAACCTCTAATTCTTTGTCGACGGAATCCAAGGGCCTAAAGACGTGGTTCTTGGATCTGAGTGTTAGTGTGCTTGATTGTGGGCGAATCGACTTCTTCTCAGGGCTTCGCGCTTGATCTGAAAAAGAGAGAAACACTGCAAATCTCACTCTTAGGGCTGGATTTGTGGCATATTTGTAAGATGCAAAAAGTCTTCTTCTTTCTAGCAACACACTGTTGTTGATGGAGAGACTGAAAAGTATGCCTTGAGTCTTGAAGCCTTTGGAGAGCTCTAAAGATGCTTTAAGAATTTTCTTTTCTTTAGATGTTCTTGCTTCAAGTCTTTTGCTAAAAAGTCCCATCCTTTATGTGTAAGTGCGGTATTTATAGACTAATGGTTAAAATCTTGTTAAAACCTTGATTGGATATTGATTAGATGCTTTTACCCATTTTAGTCTAAAAGAGTGATTGTACATTCCTTGTTTGGAAAGAAGTACGATTTATGGAATTATTTATATTCCATGACTGACATAACCCTCCTTCTTTACCTAAGAAAATCTAGATTTGATTTTATTCAAATCTCTTTTATGTGGGTCTCATACAAATTGTTTGAGCTAGCTAATAGATTGATATATGTAGGTTTGGTGGTCTTATGAGTTATTAGTTAAAACTCAAATTAGGCCCAATGAATTTGTTCATGTTTTTGGATTTACTTTATGAGTATGAGGCCCATTTATGGAGTTTTGCCTTTTTGTATACATTTGTGAGGGTTCAAGCCTTTATTTGTAATTTGTGCAAATTTTAGGTGCCTACACTAACAAGTGGTAAAAAGTAAAAAATGTTTGGGAGAAACAGAGTAGACAATTTTTAAGAGTGTAGAAAAAAATAAAAATAAAAAACAAACGTGGCAGTGGTGTGGGGACATGAGGTAACAGACAACTTTGGGTGTTGGAGATCCTCTTTCAATATCTCAAATTGTTAAAGGTTTCTGCTACTTGACCCGACTTGCTCTGATTACTTTAAATGTTATTGATTAGATCATTTGGTAGTGGTCTTCTGAACTTGAAGAACTTCACGGAAGCTTTTTCAGCTGCACAACGTATAATGGAGGTAATAAAGAGGGTACCAAAAATAGATTCTGATAACATGGAAGGCAAGACTCTTGAGAGCATACCAGGGGCTGTGGAATTCAAAAACGTTGAATTCGCTTACCCATCCAGACCGGAGAGCGTAATCTTCCGAGATTTATGCTTGAAAATACCGGCGGGAAGGACAATGGCCTTAGTTGG
>JAOXJP010000008.1:3258355-3271135 GCA_025762735.1 Platanus orientalis | reverse complement strand
CCCCCCCCCCCCCCCCCCCCCCCAAAACACAAGACCCAATGTTAAAGTGTTTAAGGGGATACTTATCCCCTCAGAAAGAAATTATCTTGCAAAGATGACCACCAACCCTAACAAAAGACATGCAGTAGCATATACAAAAGTAGCAAAAATATCAGTGATAAAATGTTCCACATATCGAAATGAAATGGTTATTGAAGAAGTTTCTTCAATACTTAGTCAAGGCCCTGCTAAGTACATATATGGAAAAAAAAAAACACTGCCTGACTCAGAAATCATAGTAGTCATTTTTTGACTAGGACAAAAGCACAGAATTCAAATTTGATGAGTTTAAAATAAAAATAAATACATAATCATAGCCATAGAATCAATAACCAATTATTGGAACATTTTTTCTACAACTTGCTATGTTCATTACCATATCTAATGTGTAGGAAGGGGTCCTAAAACTTCCACCCAGAATTGCTGAGTATTCTTGGGTTTCTGCGATGCCAACCTTCTGCATTTATGGTTAGCTTGACTTAAAAGATTATACATGAATCTCATGACTTGGAGACTTCAGCCAATTATAATCTAGCCGCCGTGATCAAAACACAATGAACTTGAGTCAGAAGGTTTTAACAACTGTCACTCAGTTCATTTAACTCTTGTTGCAAACATTTGGATCCAGAGCCTTTTAAGCAATTCAGCTCCGAGGCATGGGAAGAATGTTACTAAAGTAAATGCCTGTTGTTTCTAGCATCCATGGTGGTTGGGACAGACAGAGATAACCTTGCAATGACACAATGAAGAGAATTCACCCATCTATGTAAAAACTAAAAGACTGCATATGCACTGATGCTATGAATGAACCCCATGCACAAAACAGAATGCACATTTTGGAGTTCAACTCAATCCCATGCACAAATTCGACAGCTGATACTGAAAAAGAAGCGAGGACAATATGCACAAAAGAGATCTGAAAAAAAAAGTTGAACAAAAAAGGGTACCATGTTTTAAAGAAGAAAAAAAATTGATTAAGCATGATAAACAATGAGATGAGTGCTCATAAATGAAAATGCATCCATGAAAAGAAATATAATTTGAATGTCAACAAAAGAAGAATTAATATGTTGACGATACCTGCAGAAACTCCTTCCAACCAGATGGTTCAATTTGCTCTATTCGACTAAATAAACGATCTGATCTAGCCTTCAAGCGTTCAATTTTTTCCTTAGTGAAGTTAGTCATATCTATTATCTTCTTATATTCTTTAAATCCTTCTGTACGCGAGATCTTTTTTTTCAGACGAGCAACCTTATTTCTTTGCTCCTTGTAACACTCTACAGCATCATGATATGCTTGTGACATTTGTAGAACCTGGCAATCAAAAATTTTAGCAAACCAAAATGCTTTGTGCTTGCAACAACAGCCAATTGTTATCAAAGCAATATAACATCGGTTAAGTGTTGGTTAACTACAACAAAAAAGCATGCCCAAAAGAAGAAATAAACAAAAAACAAAACAATAGACATATAACTCTACCTCGTCCTCATCTGAAAGGCTGCTCAGGACTGGCACATTTAAACTCCACGACCATGTCTCAAGAGATCCTTCCATGCACCACAGACCTCCAAGGTCAGAATTAGCAAGCTTCTCCCACTGTACTTCTTCCTTATCAAGGAGCACCCTCATAATCTCCCGAGGCAAAGCATCACCTTGAACTAAAGGAATGTTAGGAAAGCCTGTCCTATAAACTGTTTTAATCCACTTCTCGGTAAAGAGATACCACGAGTTATCTGAACCAAGAGCCACATAATAAGATGGTTTGGCATCGAGTTGTCCTTCAGTATCTCCAAAATCTGACTCTGTCCCCATGATATCTAGTGTGAAAGCATCATTCGCATAAACCTGTCAGGTAGGACAATGATTATGCCAATAAATGGAGTAATCAGCCAAGAGGAATGCAAATATGAAAGGGAAGTATCAAAATGTAACCAAAACCTTAATGTCAAAATGCGTAAGATTGTACTGATTGTCACAAAAGAACTGACTTGTGTTCAAACTAATGATCTAAGACTAAGATCACATCATTAAGAAACAATCGATAGAGAAATAATATCAATTAGCTTAAGGCATCAAATCATTAACTAATGGAACCAATATATACAAGCAAAATGAGCTTATCTGAACAGTGGAATTTCAGCAGGTAAAGTTCTCTTGAATTTAGGAAGAAGAAGAATTTGGTGAGAACAATATGTATGGAGAGATTATTGGTCTACTCTCACATACTTTCTTTTTATATATTTTGTATGAGATATTACAAGGTTACAAGTATACATGATGCGGAATATGTATTTACAAGTATACCATATACAATTCAAAAGAAACTTGTACCCTTACATATGTGTGTACCCCTATACCACAATGCTCCTCCTCAAGCTGGTATGTAGATATCATGCATACCAAGCTTGCTCACAAACTCAGAGAAACTCGTACCACATAGACCTTTAGTGAACAAGTTTGCTAATTGATCTTCCATCTTCACAAAAGAAATGCATATTTGTTTGGACTGAAGTTTTTCCTTAATGAAATGTCTATCAACTTCGATATGATTTGTCCTATCATGTTGAACAAGATTGTGAATAATATTAATTGCAGCTTTGTTGCAAAATATAAATTCAAGGGACCTTGTGACATAAATCCCAACTCTTTCAAAAGACCATGTATCTATAGAACCTCACAAATTCATGTGTCAAGTCTCTAAATTCAGCTTCTACACTTGATCTTGCCATAACTGGTTGTTTCTTGCTTCGCATGTAACAAGGTTGCCTCCACAAAGGTACAGTACTCAGATGTAAATCTCATATCAGATATAGGCCCTGTCCAATCTGCATTAAAAAAGGCTTCAATTCAAAGATCATTCTGCTTGATATAAAAGAGTCTTGGCATGGACTCTTCTTCAAGTATCAAACAATAAAGTGTGTTGCCTCAAGGTGCTTTGTAGTGGGAGCATGCATAACTTGACTTACAACTCCAACAACATAAGATATGTTAGGTTAAATCAAGATAAAATAGATTACCTTCCCCAGCAAACTCTGACATCGACCTATATCAATAATTATGTTACCTTCATCTGCCTGAAAATGATGATTAGACTCAGTAGGAGTCTCACAAGGTCTGCAACCCAATATACCAGAGTTTAGGGCATACTTGTACTATGATAAGGAAAAAAAAAACCTTTCTTGGATCTAGCAACATCAATGCCAAGAAAGTATCTTAGATGTCCTAAGTCTTTCATCTCAAACTCTTTTCCCATAAAACCCTTCAAGTTGTTGATCTCACAGTGTAAGTATAATGTCATCGACATATACAATAAGAGTTGTTATCTTTCCCCTTTGATGCTTGACAAAGAGAGTGTGTGCTTAAGGCCATATAAAGTCTTCTTGGCAATTTATTTTCCCTTTACCAATAGAGTATTGAAATCCTAGAGGTAGTCTTATGTATTCTTCCTCTTCAAGATCAACATGAAGGAATGCATTCTTGACATCAAGCTGAAGCAAAGGTCAAACCTGTTCGGCTGCAACTGATATCAATATGGATATAAAATTCATCTTTGACACAAGGGCAAATGTCTCCTAGTAGTCAATCTCATACATCTAGGTGTTGTTCTTGGCAACTAATTTGGCATTGTACCTGTCCACTATACTATCATATCGCAACTTAACAGAAAACACCCATCTACAGTGATGCAAGACTGAAAACTATTTCTAAATGATGAAATTAAATCAAAATTTCCAATTATCATGAACACAATCAAATATAAAATGAGTCACTCATTTCCACAAATAGTTAGAAGTATTTAACAAATGATTGGAATTAATTCTCAACCATGTTCAGAATCCGACAGTGTGGATCTTTAATTAGTGATTGAATAGCCCAATGGAAGACGAAACTTCCAACATCCCAAGGTTCAACCAACACATGTGGATTCTCCAATCCCTTACCAAGCATTTGAAGAATGATTTGAAGAATCCGGTTGGGCTCAATGGTCTAATGAGTAATCACCAATGGCTGTATATTAATAATGTAGTAGTCCAATAATAACCAAATAAAATCCAACAACTTATTCAAAGAGTTTGAAAGAAAAAAGAGGGTTAAACAAAGGGGTTGTGATGGTTGTAGAGCACCCTAAAGTTAGGATTAGAGGGTAGGATGGGCTAGGAGTTAGAGTTAGGGTTGGGAGTAGGGTAAGAAATAGGTTTTGGGGGATTTTGGGAAAATGTATTGTTCATGGCACTGTTCACAGCACTGTTCACGTGGTGGTTGCTCTCTCTTTTGATATTTAGGATTGTAGCTATGGTTTGGGAAAGAAAAGAAGAAAGAGATAAGAGAAAATAGGGAACTAGAAAGAAAGAAAGAAAAGAACGAAAAATTACATTGGCTTCGCACCAAGAACTCGTGGTTTCATAGGTCACACTGCCAAGGTCACATAAAATCTCAAAGCAAAATTCATATTCATCATCTCCTTAAAAATGGCAGCCTTAAGCAATATTTAAAAAAGTTCAATAACCCTTATATAGTCTAGACCTTCCAAACAACTAATGGTGGAGATTAAAATCCCACAATAATTAAAATTGCAAACTAGCCCAAAACAATAAAGAAATAGTTCTAACACACCAAAGAAATAAAGAACCTCACCCTGGATAACCTCCAGAGGAGGGACCTCAACCTTGCGAATTGGTGCTGCTTGGGTGGTGTTGTTGAAGAATCGATTAATCATCTATTTCTCTCATGTCCCATCTCCTTCAGGATGTGGCCGTTGTTTGTTCGCAGACTCCAGCGGAGTTGGGGTTTTCCAGAGTCCTTCCAAGCTGCCATAGAGGGTTGGAATGACAAGACCCTTTCTGACTTGTCTATGAGAGGTTGGTTTCTTTGGTCTTGTGTGCCTCGTGCGGTTGTTTGGGCAATCTGCATGGAATGCAACTCAAGGATTTTTAAGGCCTTGCTTAGGACGAGCACAAGATCCCCGATATGGCATGCTCCCAGTTGTACCACTAGGTTTATCATCTTCATATGTTCCATTCCTTTAAATTCCATGACTGGGTTTTCGATTGGAACTCACTTGTAATCCTCTTTTAGATCAGCTGGGTTGTACTTCTCATAGATGAATAAAATTCTTACTTTATCCATAAAAAAAATGCTAATCAAGCCATTAATCAAACATATCATGATCCAATGGTAGATTTTCTCTACGATGATGATCCAACAATAGATCTCTGATATCATGATCCAACAGTAAACCATCCTCAATAGTACAATCCAATGGTAGATCCTCCACAAGAACACAATCAAACAATGGATCATCCATGAAGACGTAAACTAATCCCACACAGGCATCATCCAACCATAGGGAAACAAGTAGTCGGGCTCCTGTCTGTCTCCTCCTATGATAAACTCTAAACTAGGAAGTTCTGATGTCCTCATCATACACCCTATCAGTTTCTTTCCTTGATGATGATCAACAACATTTTAAGTGCTATTTTTTTTCTAAGGCCTTCATTTCCTATTTCATTGTTTTTCAACACTGTGGCTGAATAAGAGCTTGAGGCACACTACATGGAATGAAAACAAAAGACAATGAAGTGAAGAAAGCCCTAACATAGGAGACAGAACATCATAGCACACGGGATTACCAATGGGATGTTGGGTACATGAGCAAGTGCCCTTCCTTGGGGCAATAGAAAGATGAGAATCAGACATAGGATCAAGAAAGGTATTAGGAGCCATACCTAGAGAAGTGGAGACACCTTGGCACATGAGGTTCTAGACTAGGGAAGCTCCCTTCTTTTTTCCGAACATACAAGTCTAAGATGTCTTTCTCTTTATGGGCCGTCATTGACTCCTTTGGGCTGCCACTAACTCCCCCTTTCCCTACTTATTGCCTTCATAGTGAGTGTTTTCACCACCGCCAACACTGTCAAAGAAAAAGGATGGAATGAGAAAGGGAAGAGTAGATGCCTCTTCACATTTACTCTCTCCCTGAAGAGGAGTCTACACTGGAGAAAAGAAGCACACTGACTCTACAAAGGTACAAGTAAAGGGATGATAGCAGTTGTACCCCTTTTGAGTTGAAGCATATCCAAGGAAGATGCACATGAAGGCTTTGGGGTCTAATTGAGACCAATCAGACTTAGAACATGAACATATCAAATACACCCAAACACTTTAAGAGGAAGAGAAGACAAAATAGATGAACATGAGAAGAGGTCAAGGGGACATTTGAAACCAAGGATGCGCGACAACATATGATTCATCAAGTAGGTAGTAGTTTGAGTGCATCAGCCTGGAAAACATTGGAAACATGCATATGGGAAACAAGGCCCGAGTGATCTCGAGGAGGTGACGGTTGTTTCTCTAAGCAACTCCATTATGTTCAAGTGTACTTGGACAAGTAGTTTGATGACAGAATAGTAGCTTAGGTGTACACCCTAACCCTCAAAAACTAATACCACTACAGAGAATATCTGATGTAGGATACCTAAGAATTAGGTCCCTACAAGATGGATGTATGATGGAAAGGCACACAACAATTTAAAGAAGCCAAAAAGAATGGATCTTGAAATTGATATATGTTGAAAATTAAAGAAAACAATTCAAGAATTCAAACTTTTCAAGTAAGCATGCAAGAATTAAATAACTACAATCAAGATTGTTTTGATAACAAAAGAGGAGTAAAGAGTTAAAGGAAAGTGAAGAGAATTTGAAGAAATAACAAGAAGAATTCAGAAAGGCCTAAAAATCCCCAAATTTTGGGTTTTTAAATGTGAAGCCCTGAAATTTAGGGGGCACCAGGGAACACACGGCCGAACCCCCTCTTTTAGGTTATAAAATTGTTTTATAAAAGAAAATTAGAGAGAAATTGGGCTTAGAATGGGACGGCTACTAGGGTGGGTTTTCTTGGTTTTAGGGTTCTTGAAAATTAGGGAAATTTCAGAAAAGAGAATTTTAAGGTTGGAAATTGGGGAGAGTGATATAGATGGGTTTGGTTGATGGTGGAGGGCTTAGGTTTGAAAGGAATTGAGTTTTGGGTTAAAGGGATAAAAGTAATTAGAAGAAAGAGGTTGCTGGAAAATTTTCTGCAACAAGGATTTTAAGAAAGAGAAAAAAAGAAAGGAGAAGGAGATGTGAGAAATTATATGGAGATGTAAATGAGTGATGAGAGATAAGAAAGATGATGTAAGAGTCGAAAGAAACCAGAAAATCAGCAAGATTAAAGAAAAAAAAAGAAGAGGAAAAGAGGTAGTGGCGTGGGGAGAGGAGAAAAGAGAAGAGAACTCACTTCATATGAGGGATTCTTGAGAGAAACAGCACCAGCCGTGAGGCTCCAAGCCTTTTTAAAATTTCATTAGTCAAAAACTGATTTTACATAAAGTGACAACTGGCTTTATAAAGACCCTATTTAAAAATAACAAACTTTTGACCAAAATACTGCTAAATAAGGACTGTACAGCCAGCACTAAAAAACCCATATAAAACTTTAAAAAAAAAACACTCCAAAACTTCTCCAAACTTCTACTAAGTCCCACCCCATGGCTCATAAAGGCCTTGTTACATAAAATCCCCTCAAATTAAAATCCAATAACATAAATAAAATTAACCCTACTTAAATGGGCAGCAAGCTTTCTTCTTGAAATTCTCTTTGAACCTTGGCTTTAGCTTCCAAAGAAGATACGTCTTCTCAAGCCATTGCAATGCTACCGCATCAATATCACTACAACCAGAAGTATTGTCACTTCTAAACACAATCCACATGATCAAGCACAAGACTCTACAGTCCTATTCCCACTTTTTTTTGCAAATGCCTACAAGCACAGTCCAACACAAGCAATAATGGTAAACTGCAGCCAACAAACTACACCACAACACAAATACACACAATAGTCTCTACAGATGGGTTGTCAATAAGCTGCTCATCTCCAAACATTATATCTGATGGACCAAAAACATGAAATAACCAACCACAGAAGCTACAAGACTGCACAGACAGTAACGGGTATAAAACAGAGGTAAACAAAGTCACTAAACACATTTAAGTGCTTTTGTTATAACCATAAGAGCACTCGAGTACATAAAACCCCCACAACAGAGTCAAGCGATGAACATAGAAAGGGGAAAACATCACAGAAAACTCAATATGCAATCAAATCACATGAGACTTGTCCCAAAACTTTGCACATATAGATAGGGATCAAAAGGAAGTAAATTGTGAAGCAAACAACCAACTATAGTGTTAGATCGAGCGAAACCGTGACACAACTCTCTCGAATCAGAGCTAAATTGAATGAGGTTGATCTTGAATAATTTGTATGAAGAAGTATGAAGAAAACGATCAGTCTATTTCCAAAGATCGAAGAAAAAACACCAGAAACTAGCCAGAATGAGTAAAAAAACTCAGAGATGGGTGGAATACAAAAGAAAAAACTAGGAAAATACAAAACTCCTTCGGAACAGCTCCAAATCAAGTGAGACTTTCCACTATAATTTTCTAAAAATCAAAATGGACCCAGCTGGTGAAGATACACATACCTCGAGCACCAGTTGATGTCACCCTGTACAGACGCTGACATCAACAAATTCCTTGTAAATTGGAAACCTCTGCGACCGTAAGACCTTAGTGCTCAAATACCAAGTGGAATTTCAGCAGGTAAGGTTCACTTGAATTTAAGAAGAAGAAGAATTTAGGGAGAAGGGGAGAAGAATAATATGGAGAGATTATTGGCCTACTCTGACATACTTTCTTTCTATAAGTATACATGAAGTGGTATACATATTTACAAAACATACCATATACAATGCAAATGACACTTGTAACCTTACATATGTGCGTACCCCTATACCACAACATGAACAAGATCTAAATGGTTCAAAGAAATCAGAAACCACTGAATCTACACAGTAAGATTGCATAAATTTTAAAACTAATCAACCAATAAATAGCAAAGGGGATGTTTCTCCTGACATTATAATACAAGGCCAAATGTTGACATTTGGGACTCAGTAAATATATGATCAACATATACATTGGCCTAAGATTAAAGCATACAGTGGCTTCCAGGCAAAAGTGAAGGTTGTTCTGGGATAAGAGAAGAAGCGCAGTTTGGTGGTGAAATGCAACAGGAAATATTCGCTGGGGGGACAAAATTCTGATATGCAGGGACTGAAGTGCAGCATAACATGGATCCATGGCCAAAAAAAAGTCATTTTTCCAGCCTTGCCTATGTTAGAAAATTCATAAAAATACTCGAGGGCAATTATTTGTGAGACAAAAGTGCAATACATGGTGAGCAATGAGGCTGATGTGGAAAAGGGAACTGTGGCTAATCCAGAGGTTGCTCCATAAAATGAAAAGTTCGGTCCTGCCATACCAGCCCTCTGCAATGCAAAAGACCCCACACTACAGGTTTCAAAGTCTGCAGTGACATAACAGAAAACATTTGGCCATAAGAAAATATAGAACATTAACAAGTTCAGACAGTAATCAATCAATTTTACAGGTATAGTAGTCCTTATCGCATGAATCATGATAAAATTTGAATATGACTGGTTATCTTATAGGTCCATAGGTATGTCCATGAGTTTTCAAAACTGGATGTTTGATTGGGATTCATTATTGTATGAAGGGCAGGGTGTTTGGGGGTGGCTTTTTGCTGTGGTTCATTTTTGTTGGAGTGAGTGCATCTCTCATGCTGCCAGGCTCTTCTTTGCTTCTCCATTTTCTTCTTCAATAAAGTACCTTATTAATCCAAAAAAAAATGTGCAAAGTGGTGAACCAGTTCCTACACAATCACGCATGATGCACATTGAAGCTAAAGTAAGATGTTTATCTTTCTGTTAAGAATAACAAGCTGTCACTATAAAGTATATATATGTAATGCACATTCATGAAGGATGTGCATTAGAACTTTCTGATGTAAATTTGGCAGGAGACTCAATCCAAGCCACCAATTTATAATTCCAATGGAAAAGTATTATGTATTCTGTGTGTGTGTGTGTGGAAGGGGGGGGGGGGGAGCGTTCACCATTATTTCAAGAAGGTTTAGAGTTGGTGCACAGAGGGGACTACAAGAGGCAGAGTAATTGATCTAACTTCCAGATCAGTGAAACGTACAAAAGAAAGTTCCACTGCACTGGTTTCAGATCTAAATAAAGGAAAAACACTTTTCAATTAACAGAACGTACAGAGTGACAGCATGGACCTCATGATGTAGTACAACCCAAGAACACCTGGGAATAGCTGTAAATAACTTCCCACTCGTCAAGGCAATGAGGCTCCCTTAGCTAGCAGTACGTAGCAACATTAAGCAGCAAATGTATTTGATGAAGGAGACGCCAACTTCTGTATATAGATGGTGACTTGATCTGCCCAGGTGCAGACAGGAATAGGGTATATCTTCAACCCACTCCTTTAAGCATTTTATCAAACAGCTAATGAGCACACCAGTACCCTCACTTAATCTTGCAGATTTTGTATATAGTATATGGAGTTGTTTCCGATGAAAATTAAGGGAGTGAAATCCAAGTATGGCCGCAGGTGATATAAGACTGTTTGTATAATTTACCAAAGAGAACAAATAAAATCCATTAAAAGGTGTCAGCCATGTTGAAGTATATTAATTTGTGTATCTCCTAACACCTTAAGGTTTTAGGAGAGTTGGTTAGTTTACTGTCAACATGGTATCAGAGCAGGTTTGGTCACGAGTTTGAATCCTAATGAAAGTATTTTCCTGGATGTAGCATTGTGTGCATGTGTATGCATTGTGTGGACTCGTACCTAGCTCCCCAAGTGTGTTTCTGGGAGAGCACAGTGTTCCTCCTGAAGGGGGGTGTTGAAGTATATTAATTTTTGTATCTCCTAACACCTTAAGGTTTTGGGAGAGTTGGTTAGTTTACTGTCAACAAGCTACAGGTCTCAAATTACTTGGGTTTCTTACTTTGAAGATGGAAAAACATTATGAAGCTCTATATTATGTCAACTGCAGGGTATAGGACAAGATTACTCTGCAGAAGATCCAAAAAAAACAAAGAAACAGTTGCTGGAATTTCTGGCAGCAAAGAGATACTTTTGGTTGAGATGGGTTTTCATAAGAATACGGTTTCAAGGTTAGCCGACTGGTTGTTTTATGGATCTAGGAGTAGTAGTGAGATGATATCATAAAGGACACACAAAAGGGAGAGGAAAGAGGTGGCCGTTTGTTATGTGTGAATTAATGGTGTGGGGAATTGAAGATGGAAGGAAAAGATTTGATTAAGAAGGTTTTCAGGTATGTGGACATCAAAGTAGATGAAAGATTGAAAGGGATGGGGAAGAAGAAAAAGAAGAACTAGAAAAGCAAAATAAGATGAAGAGGAGAAGAAGATAGATAGCATAGTACCAGTGAGAAATCACCAACTCACATACCTTGGGCATCACCATCTATGGCTCAAGTTTGCACTAGAACTTGAAGGAAGAAAGCCGAGTCATGTAGCAGTCAAAAACAGAGAAAATTTTATTAAATTTCATTGAAATTGATTGAGGAGGGCCCTCTTTATAACCCATGCTTGGTTAGGGTTACTTCCTTGATTACATCACCAAAATAGAAACCAAACTAAATAAAAAGAAACAAAAACATCCCCCTCTCTAGGAATGGTCAACCAAGCCTTAAAATAGGCTTATTACATCATTCTCCTTTATGCCCTATATCAAAAACTAATATGCCATCTACATCCCTATTATAATAATTAATGAACATACTACACAAGCTAATAAAACTCCACACACTGAAATAAATACACAAAATAAAGGCTCCACCATGTGTCCTCCCCAAGTAAGCACACACATGGTCCCACAAATCAAGGAAGTGGGCCCCACATGCCTTCAAAATGAAAAATCTCCTATAAGCTCCCAAATCTGTCCCAGATCAATGTATAACCCTCTCTTGAACTAAAATCAAGCATCCTCCCAAGGTCTTCTTGTGTGGACTCCACTAGACCCATGTGTGGGTCCCACCTTGCCTTCCATGTCCTCATCACCTCAATTCTACTCAAAAAGCATTAGGTAGAATGTATTATTACATCTTGAAATACTGCGAATTCAGGTTAAAATGCAATAAGCAATGCCATAATTCCTCTTTCCAGGATGCTCAAGACATATATTACGAAGACAAAATAAAAGGTGCTGAAAAAACCCCCAAGATGCATACATAAGAGTGTCAAATAAGTAAGGTGTACGCTTTTTTGGTCTAGCAGAATAGCATATCCTTGACAATTTTCCATATGTTTGAAAATTTTCATATCAGAAAACATTTTTTAATATTATCCCTGTCAAAGTTGGGGAAAACTTCAATTAATCTAGGAAATTGCTTTCAGAGAACTCAATGATTCTCCAAAAACACACCTCTAATATCCATATAAAAACTGACAGAAGCCCTTGCTAAATTTCACCAATGACATCTAGGCTTAGGCTAAGACGAATCTGCTGGACATTATTTTATTCTAAAAGACCATGGAGATGTTTTAAAAAGACAAGTTTACACTAGTAAGAGTTTTACAGCTCGGACTTGTGATGCCATGTCATCCAATTCCTTCCATATCATCTTTCTCATTTTCATTTTATCTTCAATGTCACACAAGGAAAACATGAACATTCTAGCAAATCTCTCAGTGGTTTAGACTTTCTATGTTTCTATGTGTGTTCCGATATAATTGGTTATTTTATAAAAATTTGGCAAAATAATGATGCTATAAAACGGTTTTCTCAAATCA
>JAOXJP010000008.1:3243521-3257626 GCA_025762735.1 Platanus orientalis | reverse complement strand
GGGTTGTTTTGTGCGTCTGTGTGAATGGAGACTGAAGGAAAATGACAGGTTCATTATCGTTCCAGCTAGGGAAAACTGTGTGGGATGGGTGGGTTTGCAGGAGATCCTTCTTTAGTTAGATGATTCAGTGAAACCTCAACCTCAGGCCTTTGAGGCGACCAATTTTGTTGAGAATGGAGCAGCAAGACCCCACTGGGTTCGACTGCCTGAAATCCGACCGCCTGATTCTGGGATGTGGAACAATGTTCTAGTGTGCAATGTATGGGGGGTGACTGTTACTTGGAAGATTGTAGGCATGGCAGTTTCTCGTCATTTCTGTATGGAAGGGAAAGATGAATTTGTGATGCTTCCTGTAGGACTACTTGCAAATCGTGCATTTTTTGCCGCTAGGCCGGAGAAGGAAATTCATGAAATTGTGAATGCAAGTCACATCCAAGTGGGTAATGGGGTAATGGCATTCCATCAGTGGTCTACAGGTTCTATTAGAATCACAGCAGAGTCTATGGTAGGTAACCAGTGGATATGAGTTTGGGGGCTTCCTGATGCAGCATGCATGTAGGATAGTGAGTGTGTTCACAGGAGATAGAAATAAAATCGCTAAGGCAATAAAATGAAATAAACTAAATTTCTACTCGCATAATTCAAATACTAATTCAAGTAATTCTTAAGTAATATTCGTCATACATTAAAAGAATTAGGGTTTACAAAATAATAAACAAATAAAGACCTATGCAAATATTTAAAATATCTAACTAATTTAAGAAGTGAGAAAATTAAGGCAAACTAATAAAAAATCTGATAATGGAAAAAGTGTGTAGAAAGTGATCCCATCATGGTGATGATAAAAAGAATCAAACAAAATGATTGGGTTTAACATGAGGGATTTAAATATAGGACCTAGATATGTTTAGGGTTGGAAAAGTATGACTAAAAGTGCAAGAAATAGGGTCAGAAAATTAACCTAACAGCTCTAAGTCTATGCCATAATAGTCCACAAGTCATACACTAGATAGGAAGTCAAAGAGACCAAATGAGAAAGGGAATCAAACCTGAACTTGCAGTAAATGAAGCCTGATAGTCTTCCTAAGGGAGTCCAATTAGAAGTTCCCAATTGGAGCAATCAAGCCACCAAGAAAATTGAATTCGAAAAATTTCAGGCCAGAATACTTGTTCCCGACACACTCTGATGACCCATGATAGGGTTATTGATATGAATGGAACTCTTGGTGGTTGGCTGATTGATATAGGATCATCCAAGGGTTGTGAGACTCCTAGAGAAAACCAATCAATCAAAACCTTGGTTTGGAGCAAATAGGAGTCAATCTCCAAAAATCGGTACAGCATGTATGTATCACGCCTGGCACCCAAAAATCATATGTATTCTTTCCAAAACTAAAAAACAGGGTAGAAATCCTCTTCAGCTAGGATCGTCCAGGAGTCTAGGGACCCTTAGGAGACTCCAATCAGTCCAAGTCTTAATCATGTGATGCTATTACGCGATCTTGCAAAATCTGTTTTGCAGCTATATTCACGCCTGATGATGATTCCAGCTCATAGAACTTCATGAAAACTGCAAGCAACAATTGGGTTTTGCTACTAGATGTATCACCCCACCTTTAGGAAGCCTTGGAAGGCTTTGTCTTGCTAAAAAATTCAAAGTTGGATCCATAGTGATGAATCTCTAACGATTTGTTAGTTTCAACAAGCCAAAAGTATCTAAAAAAAATTATAAGAAGAAGATGGGAAACCTTTAACCCAAGGGAGGGAGTGGTCTCCACCACCAGTGTTAAACTAGATGGGGGCCTAGTCTCATTCCAAAGTTTTGAAGTTTCCAACCTGCAAGCAAGGAAGAAGAAGAGAAACCAACGTTAAAACTTTTATTCCAAATTGCATAGCTTCAAAATTCTAGTCATGGGCTCTATATATAAAGTCCCATGGCTAGGGTGAATACAAATAAGATGTCCTTGAACCATTATGCCCCTAAATACCCAAAACATGTATCAAAATACCCTTTTCTAAAAGAAAATACATAAAACTCCTTAGAAAACAACAAATGACTAATATACCCTCAAAAATCTGTGTTCTCCCCCCCCTCTTTACAAGGGACATAAATAAGTGTGAAATAAATAAAACAACTAAACTAAAGCATAAAGAAACTTCAAATCTATCAATCTCTCTCTCTCGGCCATGATGTCCTCATCACTTCCGCTATTGGAGTGGTCGATGGAGACTTTCGCTGGAATTAGCCGAAGGTGTGGGGGTTTGACGAAATTAGATCCTCGCACTACAAATCGTGAGATTGTTTCAACGGTGAGGATGAAAGTTGGGGCGAAAAAACTATTAGAGATTCCAAGGATGATCGAATGGGATATCAATGGGGAACCCTTTGCGCTTCTAGTTGAAGTCAAAGTCGCATTATTGGTATTGCCTGTAGCTGGCGAGTTGGGGGAGGACAGGGGTGTTTTGGGTGGTAGTGGTAACCAACATGTGCTTCTTGGCTCTTCCTTGGTAGATCGGAATGGTAATCTGGATCGGGGTATGATCCCAACTTGGGGGCTATTAGATCATTGGTCGCTAAAAACAACTAACTCTTTAGGGGTTTCCTAAGACCGGATTTCAAATTCATCATCAAATTTGATTGGTCATCATAGGGGGCATGCAGGAGCTATTAGGCCTGGGCTTAAGGCGGTAGACCATTTACAAGAGCCTTTTGATTTAGAGGCACAAAGGACGGCCATTGGATTGCACAATTCAAATGGGAATGTGGACTGGTGGCATCGGACCTCAAAGGCCAATTCCAATTTGGTTGAAACGCTTCGTGTGCCTTTAGGTGCCAATGGGCTTGGGCCATCGACCTCAAATTCATGTTGGGTTTGGAGACCAAAGGAAAATGGGTCAGGTCTGTTCAATAAAGACATTTAAAACTTAAAAGGCAAGGGTAAGGAGCTAGCCAACAATGCAGATGGTGTGAAGTGACCTTATAGGGAGGGAATCGATTATGAATTCGAGATCGCTTGGATATCGAAGGCTCCTCCCAAGGCAAATGTGAAGACCATAATCTCTAATGATGCTGAGAGTTCCTTTGTTCAGAGTCGGGAATTAAAGAGGCCTACTGATGGTCAAGCTATTGGGGGGCATTGTGTGGTCTCAATTCATCTCCTTCATAAGGAAGTTCTTTGGCTCCGATGATTTCGGAGGGAGCAGGTTTTGCGATGTCGGATTTCAGCCCTAGTGTGTTACCCCATTTAAAACCTTCGATTGATCGTGTCGTGCAGCCTGGTGGTGAAGCATCTAGGGAACACACTTTTTGATCTGCTAAGGCTGGGGTATTTGAGGAGGGTTGGACCTCAGCTTTGGGGCGATTCAGAATTAGACTCTAAAGAGTTTAGTTCGGTGGAGGGTATCTGAAGGGATCGTTCCGTGCCATATTTTTTCACGCCGCCGCGTTAAGGACGTCTAGTGGAGTATTGTGATTTTCTGGAGGTATCTGTCGGGGACAAGGAGTTTTTGTCCAATGCCTCGAGCCAAGGGATGCTTCTGCTTGTTGTCCATGGACCTGAAAAGTCACAAAATGTTGTCATGGATATCCCTAATGGAGGTCCATTTTCTGGGTACTCAAATTCCCTTCCTACTTTCTCTAACAATCAAATTCCGGAGGGCTGAGGTATGCTTCCAACCCCTTCTGTGGCCTTTTTTATTTCAAATTCTTTCAATTCCCTTTATGCTAACCCCCAAGATCAATATTATATTCCATTTTCATGTTCGTTTGGCAACAATGAGGGACAGTCATGCTCCTTGAATATGGAATTCCATAATACTCCCTTTGAAGACAGTTTAGGCGAAGAAGACTTCTACCAAAGGGAAACAAGAACTTAGGAATTTGGAATGGGACATGAATGATGGGATGGAACCAGGTTGTTTGGATCGAGCGGCTACGTCCAGAAGGGGCAAAGGTATGGTTACTCTATAAGATTATGTCTTGGAATGTTTGAGGGTTGGGTGGTATCGAAAAAAGAAGGGCTATGAGGGAGTGCATTAGAAGGTATAAGCCGGATTTTCTGGTTTTGCAGGAAACGAAAAAGGAAAAATTTGTTCCTTTGCTAATTCGCAGTATTGTGGGAAGAGATTTATCCTCATGGATTGAAATCCCTCTTGTGGTGCGGCAGGTGGTGTTCTTTTAGCTTGGGATCCTTCGGTGGTGAATAAGGTGGATCAATTGGTGGGATCTTTTTCCATATCCATAATGCTTATGGAAATTTCTTCTAGGTTTGAGTGGATGTTTACAGGGGTTTACGGTCCTTCTTCTTTGTATAATAGGCACCTTTTCTGGGAAGAGCTTTTTTATGCGAGAGGTTATTGGCGGGGTCTGTGGACTATTGGGGGCGACTTCAATGTTATCAGATTTGTTCATGAGAAGAACAGTTCAACTCGGGTGACTAAAAGCATGCAGGACTTTGGGGCTTTTGTCAATGAATGCTCTCTCCGGGATTGCCCTCTTCTTAATGCTAAGTTCACTTGGACCAACGGATTGTGATCTCTCAACTCTAAGTTGGATAGATTTCTTGTTTCGAATGATTGGAAAGAGTTTTATCCCCGTTTCTTTCAAGAAGGTATTCCGAAAATTGTCTCGGATCATTGGCTTGTAATGCCGAATACTTCTAAGCTTAACTAGGGTCCTTTCCCTTTTAGGTTTGGAAACATGTGGACTCTTCATCATTCTTTCCACGACAATGTGAGAAGATGGTTGGAGGGATGTGTGGTTGGTGGTTGAGAGGGTTTCTGTTTTATGAAGAAGCTTCAATATATTAAGAAAAGCCTGTTGGAATGGAATAACAAGTTTTTTGGGAGGCTGACTGCAAAGAAAAATGAGATTTGGAATGACATTCATGTAGTAGAAAATATGGTTGATAAGGACGGGATAATTCCTTCGGGGATGATGGATAAGAAAAAGGAGCTTTTGGCTAATTTGGAAGTGATTCTTAAGTGTGAAGATATCCATTAGAACCAAAATGCCAAGTATAAGTGGCTTAAGGAGGGGGACGGGAATATCAAGTTCTTTCATAAGGTGGAAAAAGGTAAAAATAGAAAAAACTCCATTACCAGACTAGTGATTAAAGGGGAGATCGTGGAAGATTTGGATAGAATCGAAGAGGAAGTCATTCGTTTTTATTCTTCTCTTTATTCCAGGGAGGAGGGCTCCCATCCTGTTAATGATAACTTATTTTCTAAGTCGTTGGAGGTGGATGAGGCGGAGTTGCAGGCCATTTTTGGAATGGCAAAGGACAAATCCCTAGAGCCGGATGGTTTTTCCATGTTGTTTAACCAGGAGTGCTAGGAAGTTATTAAGTATAACCTGCTTAAAGTGTTCAAGGAATTTTATGTGAGCGGTATTATCAATTTGGGGATTAATGCTACATTCATTGTGCTCATCTCGAAGAAAGGACCGGTGGAGCTTTCAGACTTTAGACCTATTAGCTTGGTTACCAGTCTCTATAAGATTATTGCTAAGGTTTTGACCTTACAATTGCGAAAGGTTATGGGGAAGGTGGTAGATTCCTCCCAAGGAGCTTTTGTGAAGAGAAGACAAATTATGGATGAAATTCTTATTGCTTCTGAATGCATAGATGGGATAAAGAAAAAGAAGTCAGGATTGGTATGCAAGATCGATAAGGAGAAGGCCTGTGACAGAGTGGATTAGGATTTTTTGAAGTGGGTGCTCATTAAGAAAGATTTCGGTGATAGATGGACTAGTTGGATTATGAGTTGTCTTGATCACCCGCATTTCTCTATTATGCTTAATGGAGCCTCGAAAGGTTTCTTTAATTCATTCTAAGGAATTAGGCAAGGCAACCCTTTATCTCCATTCTTGTTCACCCTGGTGGGCGATGCTTTTAGTGCTCTAATGTTTAGAACCTTGACAAATTCCCTATTTGATGGTTTCTGTATAGGGAGGGATGGTGTTCGGATTTCTCATTTACAATTTGCTAATGACACTATTTGCTTTATTAATGATTTGGAGCAGGTGATCCATTTAAAATACATCCTAAAGATTTATGAGACGATCGCGGGTTTTAAGGTAAATTTTTCGAAGTCGAGTCTAGCAAGGATTGGTATAGGGGGATGTTTCCCAATATGCCCACTTGTTGGGTTGTAGGGTGGAGCAGTGGCTGTTGAAGTATCTCGGGATGCTTTTGGGAGGTAGCCAGAAATCTTATGTTTTTTGGGACCTGATGGTGGAAAGGGTAAATAAGTTGTCCGGTTAGAAAAAATCTTATGTTTCTTTAGGAGGTAGAATCACTTTGATCAAATCAGCTTTAGCAAATATTCATGTATGCATGTCCCTTTTCAAGATGCCTGTAAAGGTAGTGAAGGTTTTGGAGAAGTGTCAACGGGATTTCCTTTGGGAAGGGGGTAAAGAGAAAAAAAACTCATTTGATCAATTGGGATGTACTTTGTCGGCCTAAAGGAGGGTTGGGTGTTGGTCGTTTAAAGGATCGAAATGTGGCGTTGTTATCTAAATGGCTATGGAGGTTCTCAACGGAAAGAATGAATCTATAGCATTCCATTATTCTTAGTAAGTATTGCTATCACTCAAATGGCTAGGATGTTAATCCCTCAACAAATCATTTGTCATCGTTGGTTTAAACAAATATCATTGATCATTTCTCCATTGTTGCTCCTCACCTCATATTTATTGTGGAAAATGGTAACAACATTCAGTTTTGTAAGGATATTTGGTGGAATGATCAATGTCTTTCTTCCTCTTTTCCTAGGCTTTTTAGGCTGGCTTACAATAAGGGAGCCAAGTCTCAGAGGTTCTACTCTTACTCTAACATCTCTTGGACCATGTCTTTTTCTAAGAACCTTTACGATTGGGAAGTTGAGTGAGTAGGTAAGCTTATGTCTTGTCTTAATGAGGTGTTTCTTTCTCTTTCCTTTGAGGACCAAAGAGTTTGGGATCGGGTTTGTTTTCTTCCAAGTCTGTTTTTACATCGTTATTTCATGCAAATCATTCATTTCCTCCTTTCCTGACTACTAAGATTTGGAAATCTCCTATTCCCCCTCGGGTCAAAGCATTCTCTTGGACAGTGTCCCTTAATCGAGTTAACACTATGGACAATTTTCAGCGGAGAAGACCTTATATGTCACTTTCTCCGCATTGGTATGTAATGTGTAGAAAGGAGAAGGAAACTTTGAACCATCTCTTTCTCTATTACAAGTACTCAAGATCTGTTTGGAATTTTTTTCTCGATAATCTAAACATCTCTTGGGTGATGCCGAGAGACCTTGTGGACCTCTTCGCTTTGTGGACTGTAAGTGAGTTAGGGGAGAAAGGTAGGTGCTTTTGGGGGTGCATGTGTCATGCGGTGATATGAAACTTATGAAAAAAAAGGAACTTAAGAATCTTTGAAGAAAAACATAAGCCTTGCAAGGAGGTCATTGATTTTATTATTCGGGAGGTGGGTAGTTGGTTATTTGTGACCAAAGATTTTCAAGGGCTATCGTTGGTGGACTTTGTTCATGACTGGAAGACTTGCATTTCGCTTACCTCCTTGAGGATGATTAGTCCCATCAAGTGTTGGATGCCCCCTCCTCCCGTTGTTTACAAGCTCAATTTTGATGAGTCGTCTTTGGGCAATCCTGATCCAAGTGGATTTGATTGTGTTATTCAAAATTCCCAAAGGGAGATTGTCAGGATCATTGTGGGTCCTATTGGTGTAGCTGATTCTACCAAAGCTGAGGTTATGGGGCTTCGGGAGGTTTGTGACCTTCACTATCATACATCCATGGTTGAAGGTGACTCCTCGGTGGTGGTTGGGTGGCGATTGGGATATTTGTCTGGCTCGTGGAAATATTTGCAATTTATCCATGAAATCAGAGATCTGGTGTTTTCCTTAAAAATTGAGTTGGTGCATGTCCCAAGGGACCCAAAATGGGCTGGTGGACAAATTAGCTAAATGGGGGGTTGGGTCGCATAGTATAGTGAGATTTGATGTAATTCCGGACTTTTCGGTGTAGGCCTTTGGGCTCTTTGTTTCTTGCTTCTTTTTCTCTCTTAATAAAGTCGTTAATTATCCAAAAAATAAAATGTTCTACTATATTACTAGTTGTTAGAATAGATATTTATTTTTGTATGTGCTAATATTTATGTAACTTATTACACACACACATGCACACACACTCATACATGCCCCTTTATGCCAAAATGAAACTTCTACAATTTTAAGACAAGAAACAAAAATAGCGTCTCTTACTTTCTCATTCAATTACACTAAAGGATACCAACTTGCAAGCCTATTATTCAGAGCTAGGAAAACACAAAAATCAATAAGAAACTTGAAATGCTCACCATGTTCTTGACTTTTGAACCAGAAAGTGTGTCAACCTTCCCTAAATAAACAGCAGGAACCAAGTGTTGAATTCCTTCATTATCCTTATACTGCAAACAGACAAAGGGTAAGTCTCCATTTTCCATCTCCGTCAGTAGAGGTTTCAAAGAAGCCACTCTCATCAGCTCCATCCTTTTTCGTAGTTCAGTCCTCAGCCGTTTTTCTGCCTGAGAAAAAATGCAACTCATTTTGAAAAGATGATTTGATATGACATGTACAAAGAAATACATAATATAGTTGTAAGCTGCTGGAAACTATGTTTACTGACACGAATACATGGCATAAAGAAATGGACCTTAAATGTGCATGACAGGAGAATGGATATAAAGTCAACAATAGAACTGTTCTGAAATAACATCAGAGTAGATAAGAAATTATCCATGACAAGGAACTTTCAGCAAGACTTCCTGATGTACCAAATACACACCACAGAAAGACATCTAGGTAGCATCATATTTAAATTCTGAAAAGGAATATTCAAGTCAGAAAATTCTAAGTGAAAAAAATAATAATAATATTGGACTCTTTAACGTAAGTTTGTGTGATTTATCACTTCAATTTGATTCCCCAAACTCAGGAAAAAAAATAGTGACAAGATAGTCCACATCTTTTTTATTTAATGAATGATTAAAAAATTTATTGATAGAAAAGAACAAAGAGAAAATTACACACGACGGCTCACCGAGTCCCAGATTTCTCTAACAATGTGAGAAGATCATCAACATTCAGGAAAAGAAAATCTTTACATGACCATAGACAAAGGATAGAATTCAACAAGAAAATAGCTTAGTGAGCTCCTTCACTGGGCAAAAAACTCCAAATTGTAAGCTGACCTTGGCGTGCCACAGAACAAGACGTTCGAAAAGGCCACCAAGTCCCAGATTTCTTTAACAATGTGAGAAGATAATCAACACCAAAATCATGAACAAGACAAAAAACAGCCCAGAAATGAAAAAGATTTTACATGGAAATACACAATAGATGAAACTGAACAAGTAAATAGTTTACTGGAGGTACCCGTAATTCCTCCTGCATATCAGAAATCTCCCTGTATGCTATTTCAGATAACTGCTTTCGGCTCTTTCTATCAACAGCATCATCACTAACTTCTAAAGTCAGCAAGTTGATCTCTTTCTGTATTTTAGTGAGCTCCTCTTTGGCAGCAACCATAACATTGCTTCCAACATAGTTTCCAAAGCTTTGCTCAACTAGCTTTCGAGCTTCTTCCAATGTTCGTCCTGCTTGAAAAACTTTCATGTCAGCTGCTTCCTTCGATCTGCGAGTAACTTTTGCACCCTGTAAAAAGTTAACTATGTCATTCAACAAAGAGAAGCAGCACTAGGGAAATCACAGTAAACTTTGATATATGAAGGTACATACCGCAAGAAGATTAAGCACCATTCCATACGATGCAGTAAACTGTGAAACAAGAGGTTCTACTCCAGCAAAAAGAAGCTTGCAGCACTCTTCAGCTCCTTCATAGGGAGTCTGAACAAGAACTACATGACCCCTTTCATCAATACCTCTACGTCCAGCTCGCCCAGCCATTTGAAGCAGTTCATTTGGGCTCAAATGAATACGTCCACTTTCACTTCTCTTACTAAGAGATGCAATAACAGCTGTTCTAGCAGGCATATTGATTCCAGCAGCAAGAGTTTCTGTAGCAAAGACAATTTTAACAAGTCCTTGCTGAAAAAGCTCTTCAATAAATGACTTCCACAGCGGTAGACAGCCAGCATGATGTGCTGCTACCCCTCGCAAAAGGCCTTTTACAGCAGTTTCTCTGACAGCATCGGGATGCAGTATACGGAACCTCTTCAAGGCCAGTTCAACTTCACTCATCTCACACTCATCTAAAAGCCTACAATCTTCAAGATACTGAACAGCTGCATCGCATCCTTTCCTGCTAAATATAAACCAAATTGCGGGCAGCATATCCCTTTCCCTAAGGTGCCACATTGTATCTTTAATCTGAGGAACCTGGAAAATTATTACACTAGTCAGAATAAACCCAGACTAGCAAGTAGCACTTGACAAATGAAAATAGCCAACCTAGAAATCCAGACACTAAAATAAAATGTGTACTTGTGAACGACGGATTGTATTTATGTCATCTTTTGATAGTGGTGACTGTCCAGACATACTCCCAATATTCTTGCTACTCTCTCTTTCGCGCTTTCTAAAATTCCTTCTTCTAGATCCATCTTCCTTGTAAGATTCAACTCCCATAGCAGAAAATTGTAAATAATTGAGTGACAGCTTCCTGTTCCACACAAATTAAAAATCACAAATGTTGTTTAATTTCCACCCATGAATTCCAGGACAAGAAGAGACAAAATTCAGAATAAACCACCAAAAATATATATATATATATATATATATATATATATATATAGAGAGAGAGAGAGAGAGAGAGAGAGAGAGAGATGAGGCCCAATTACAAGGAAATCCACTTCTGTTTGAGCCTACGAGGTGATAAACTGGCTGTTTCTTCAGGGGTTTATCCTTGAAGTTGCAACAGAATTAACAAAAAAGGTGATGTGAATCAGCATTCACTATATGCAACTTTTCTTCCCACCTCCCATCACCAGAAGGCTCAGGTATGATGGTCATTGCCTTAACCTACTCATTAAAAATAGAAAGTGGGAGGAAACCTTTGCCATCAAATTGGTGTCAGATGTGATTCATGCAAATACAAGGTGGGTTCAAGCGTAAGTCCAGTTCAACTTTTTGTTATAATGATGATCTTTTCTGGCTACAGCTCACTTTGCCAAGCTCGTGACAATTAGAAACACCTGGAAGCAATCTTCTGCAGTCCGGTCCTTAAATGTGGAGAATCGTTTATTTGAGGCATTGGTAAGTTCTGTATAATGTTATCTTAATATCTTGCTAAGATATATACATGATAAGTCTGTCTGAATTTTTTTATTTATTTTTAAATCAAAGTCTATGGATTGGATAGTTGGACTTTAATCAACCTATCATGAAATTTTCTGTATTGGAGATCTCCTAGATTGGACCCATGAACAAGCCCTTCCCTTTGCATGTTTGATGCACTTAAAACTAACCCTAGTTGTAGATCATCATTAAGGTCCATCCGATGGTTATATTTGAAATCCCTTCTGGAAAGATCCACTTAATACTACTCTTTTGTTATGTAAAAACCTATTTAAGTGGATTATCCTAGGTTCGATAATTAGACCCATAAACTGTGAGCTCCTCCCTCCTGCAAATACTTTAATGAACAAATAAACCAGAATTTGACACCTCTGAATTGTCCCCAAGCATCATATTAACCTTTGTTTCCCTTTTAGTCAACCAAAAGAAAAGTACAATTTTTCAACAAAAAAAAAAGAGTCTAATAAATGGATCCTATAATGAGAATGCTTCAACCATTTGACATATTAAGCAAAAAGAAAGTTACATTACCATAGACTGTAAACACCATTGACCACAAGACCCACAGTGTGAACCAACAGAATTTTAAATTGGTCCCTCATGTTCTAACAACCTGCATCTCCTAGATTATATAGATTAGGTGATCTAGGTGGATTCACGGAAGTAGTATCTGGTGATAATAACTGAGGTTAGTATGTAGAAGCCAAGACTCAAGAAGTTTCTAGCAAGTAAGCTTAAACATTGGTTGGGATAATCTCCTTTCTTCTCACAAGTAATATCAATTCACAGCTTTATAAAGCAAAGAACTTTTATAACCAGATCAGAACTATGCTCCGTGACTTCACATTGCGGACACTGCAGACTACAGATAACCTATAAAAGAACCTTACTTATAACAGTGAGTATAAAAGCAGATCACATCATGGACTGTTTACTTCAATTGAAAGGTGACTGATTAAACGATCAAATAAAGTTGGGAATGCTACACATTCACCGAGTAAGATGGTCATCTTGTTTACTTTCTTATAAGTGATATGTAGCCGCTTTTATTCTTCTTACTTTGGCCTTGTATATTTGTATATTTGTACTTCCTCCTTTTTAATAAAACTATTATTCATCAAAAAAAAATTCACTGAGATGTAAGATCCATTAAGGATGAGAATGCTAATCCATAAATGTTTTTTTTTATGAGAAAAAAACACTTTATTAAGGAAAAGAGAAAACAAGAAGGGGAGGGGATGAGCAATCCCCAGGACAACACAACAAAAACTAACAACCGAAAAGCAAAACTATAAAAGAGAAAACCCCCAAAACTAGAGCAAAAGATTAATACTCCCATCAGATTTGCCCAATCCCGGACACACATCCTAGCACACAACACATCCCCACCCATGCATCTCTTGGCCTAAAAAATACCATTCTCCTCAACCCTTTTGTACACCTTATAAGAAGGCTCCGCATAGTTATCAAAAACCCAATTATTACGCTCTAACCAAAGAGCCCAACACACAGCTGTTGGCACCATCCTCCAAACCTTCCTACCCAACTCATTAAAAGCCCTTATCCTCCAACCACCAAGGAGAGATGTGAGATCCGGGGGGATATCAAAGGGCAGCCAAAGTCCCCTGATATATTGCACCACACCTCCCATGCAAACGGGTAATGAATAAGAATATGCTCAACGGTCTCACAGCTATTGTAGCAAAATAAACACACACTGGTTAAAGCTCAACCCCTCCTTCTAAGCTCCTCCATGATAGAAATCCTCCCCAAAACTACAGTCCACAAGAAAAATTGGATCTAAAGTGGAGCTGGAGAGTACCACATCTCTCTCCAAGGTCCCCCAATGCCAATGAAAGTCTCCACCTGCTGATAGCAAAATTTGACTGTGAGTTGTCCCTCTGAACCATATAACCAAGCCCTTCTATCCTACTGATCATCAAGATTCCGACAGTCCCCTAACCTCTCAAGGTAACGAACAATAACCAAAATTACCCAATCAAAATCCCCCCTTCGTAGGATCAGGTTCCAAACCACACCTTATGCATTGCTCATCATATAGTCTGCCACTTTCGCCTTGGTATCCTTTGCTAACTGGTAGACCTCGATGAATGATAGCATCAGGGGGGTCCCCCCCACACCAAGAGTCCTCCCAAAACAGAGTTCTTCTACCATCCCTCACAAAATGCACAATCCCTTGCTTGAAACTCGGTAAAAAGTGCATAATTCCCCTTCACACACTCCTCCCATATGCCCATTTAGGCTCCCTCGAAATCCAACCATCTAATGAACCAAATTACGCGTTAATCACTCGCCTTCAAAGGCTAGCCTCTTCCTCCCTGTTAGGATCCTTTTACCTTCTTCTTTGCAGAAGAAACGAGATGCAATAAAATCAACAAGCAACAACAAGAAAGAAATCACGCACAACACAAGATTTACGTGGAAAACCCCAGTTTGGGGAAAAACCACAGAACCACAGAGAAAACTTTCACCATCAGGAAGAAACACGTCCAAAGATGATTTACAATTTTGGAACCTCTCTCCTCACACGCAATCCTAGAACGAAACATATAAATACCCCCAAAACCCTAATACATATGTGGATACGGTTCAGATCCGCTCCGGTACATAAAAACGTTAAAACGGGTCAAAAAAATTTCCGGGGATGAAGGGTTTTTCTTTGGATTGTATCCAGGTTAGATTTCAGGTTGAATTCCTTATGTTAACCCAACAAATCAAACTTCACACATTACACTCCCCAAAACGCCATAACCATTTACAAAGAAGAACAGCATTCATGTCTGCAATTTTCCGACG
>JAOXJP010000008.1:3216216-3231202 GCA_025762735.1 Platanus orientalis | reverse complement strand
AATTTGAATAGTCCCACATGGACTAGCCCATAAATTTTTGTGTGTTCATATACACTAATGTTGAACATAAGTTTGGGTTGGGCACCGCTATTTTGTGGATGGGAAATGACCTAGCCAACATGGGTCAGACCTATATTTAAACACACACACGCGTGCTGAACCAAACCGGCCGGGTCGGGTTAGGTTGGGTCAATAAAAAAATATGATTTTTTATTAATATTTTTCTTTTTGCTTTCTCTTACAATCAACTACACCTG
Organism: Platanus orientalis; assembly: GCA_025762735.1. NCBI lineage: Eukaryota > Viridiplantae > Streptophyta > Magnoliopsida > Proteales > Platanaceae > Platanus > Platanus orientalis. The sequence goes on along the minus strand of JAOXJP010000008.1, from coordinate 3,230,945 downwards.
TGGGGACATGCCTCTTTAAACAAGTTTTACAGTTTTATCCTTGTGGGAGTGTGTCTATTCATATGGTTTTTCATCTATGCCCTTGGAGACTGTTGGATCGAATAGACACACATGTGGCTATTAAATCACACCTATTGACACATGTCCATTCCGTACGAACATGTAGGTGTCTCTTAAATCATTCCCTTTCACACATGTCCGTTCTGTACGGATGTGTAAGTGGCTACTAGATTGCAACTATTGGTCATTTGTGACTATTCAGAATCACTGGTTGTGTTCCTATACCTGTTCTGAATAGACATGAAAAATCTATAAATAAAAGGTCCCACCATCATTTCATTAATTCAATTTTCGGTCAAGCTAATAGTGTCATAGTGCATCCGTGTTAGTGTTAGAGTAAGAGAGAGAGGTATTGCACAAGTTGGTTCATCGGACACACAAATTGTAGTGCTGCTTCTATGCGTGGAAGATCATTGTATCCTAGGAGGCAGATGTCCAAATTGACTGTTAGCACCAATACGAGAGACAAATCTGTCTTAAGGACATAGTGTTAAACACTAGCTTTGATCTAGTTAAGTGAAGGTTTAATCATCCAAATTAAGTAAGTAGTTTCATTTATTTGATTAAAGTATTTTCATATTTTATTGTGTCGTGCACATATATAGAATATTGAAATAACAATATAAAGATAACACACATGGTCTTCCATCTGAATTCACGGTTGATAGTGATGGAAAATCGGTACTCAATCCTCTTTATATCGATTGACATGTTCTTGATCAACAGCTAATGTGCTGCATATTTTCCTCTATTTCAAAAATGTATTGTCTTATGTTTTATAGTTTCAAAGTTCCAAAGAGACATGGCCAGCCTTGGAGTGAAAATTTTCCTCCATGTCTCGATCTAATATATTGCAATTGAAGAGCAAGATGCAGTCTTTACAAAAAGGAAATAAAATCATGGCATAATATTTGAAGAATATTTGAAGCATGTAAAGACCATAATTGATACTCTTGCTTCGGTCTCCTGCCCACTAGAAGAGTAAGACACAGTTCTTTACATACTAAATGAGCTACCACTAGTCTTCAATGCATTCAAAACTGTGATTCGAATGCGGTCAAGTCCAATTTCAATTATGGAATTACAAGATTTGCTCATAATAGAAGATCAACAAACCATACATACAACCTTCAACTGAGAATATCAATCAATAATCACTACAAGTTTCCTTTGCTTTTCTAGCAATAAATCAATAAGATCATTCTTCAAGCAACAGAGGCAATGGACAGTTCAGAGGTAGAGGCAAGAACAGATATTCGTACAATTGCCCCAAACTTTACTGTCAGATTTGCCGAAAACCAGGGCATTCATCCCTGAAGTGTTATCACCGCATGGATCTTTCATTCCAGAATCAAATCAATCAAGTTCCACCTGTTCATCACCAAAGTCAAGCAACAATAGTCCATTTCTCATCTATAGGGAGATCAACCACACCTACAACATACTTTACATCACAATCTTCATTTGTACATAAAAATGTTCAGACTTTTGGCTCTATTACTCCAGATATTGAGTTTCTCTCCCTTCATAACCCATATACTGGCCCAACTAAAGTGGCCGTTGGAAGTGGTCAAACATTGCCAATCTCTAACATTGGTTTGAGTACTGTTCCTATCTCTCCCTCTGCATTTCTCAAATTAAGTAGTATTTTTCATGTTCCAAAAATTTCAACTAAGTTGTTATCAGTACAGAAATTAGCCAGTGATAATAATTGCACCCTGTCTTTTAATGTTAATTCCTTTTTTATTTAAGACAACCTCTCTCGCCAGGTGATACATCGAGGCTTTACTGAGAACGGGATATACCCACTTCATTCCTTTTCTTCTGAAGTAAAAGACAAACAAGTTGTCTTTCAACAACAAATTCATTTGTATTTACATGGCACAGAAGATTGGGCCATCTAGCCAACAAGACCTTGTACCCTGTATTCAAACACTTAAGTTTACCATTTTCTACTCAAAATTGTTTTTACTGTAATATAATTAAAATGCATAGATTTCCCCTTTCTAGTTCAATTTCTTGTACTTATACACCATTACAAATCTCCACATGTTCGTTTAGGGCCCTGCCTCAGTACTTACTGTATCTGGCTATAAATAGTACTTGGTTTTGATAGATGACTAAACTCATTTTTCCTAGATCTTTCTTTTGAAACAAAAGTCTAAAGTCTATGATACGTTTCTCTCCTTTAAAATAGCAGTAAAATATTTACTCTCTACCAAGATTAAAACTATTCAGTCTAATGGGGGAGGTGAGTTTCGAAATAAAATTTTTACATAGTTATGTAAATCTAGTGGAATTGATCATCAAGTCATCTGCCCATATACACCTTCCCAAAATGGGATTGCAGAGCGAAAACACAGACATATTGTTGAAACCACAGTGGCCCTTTTATAAGACTCTTCACTACGTACACAGTTTTAGGGAGATGCTATATTAACAGCTATATTCTTGATAAACCGAATGCCCATAGTAGTATTACAAGACCACTCACTGTATTACAAACTATTCAACAATCAACCAAACTACAATTTCTTAAGGGTATTTGGCTGTGCATATTATCCATGGCTCAAACCATATGCAGGTGACAAACTACAACCCAGATCCAAGCGATGTATATTCGTGGGATACTCAACCACCACCAAAGGTTACCACTGTTATGATGAATCAATAAGCAAAGTGTTCCTTAGTCGTCATGTATTGTTTCGGGAGGATGAATTTCTGGGTGCTTCAAATGGTTCTAAAATACCTAATCCATTAGCTCCACTAATGCTTGGCTACAATCCAAGTTTATCTTTTGGCCACCACAAATATTTTCCACCAACGGCTCTATTTAATGCACTGTCAGATTTGAATGGTTTTGGTTCATTTAAATATCAGTTGTCAACTCAAACTCAACCAACTGAAGCTACTATACAATGTGACCAGGAAACTCCTTTAGTGACTGGATTCTCATCACCGACTGATCAGAAAATTTCTTCTTCACAATCTGTATCAAGCTTACCTTTGGTGCAAGTGCAAAACTCTGCTACTTATAAGAGTTCTTCTCATCTATCGGATAGACCATTGGATATCTCACCGTCGGATCAAATCACTATTTATTCACCATCTTCACCCGACAAACTAGATTAGTTATCTTTACTTGGTAACAACAATAATGATCCGAGTGCAAAATCTGACACTCAGGTGGTCGAATCTACCGAAATTCAAGTCTTATCACCCAAACCGACCACTCAAAACACTCATCCAATGCTTACCAGACTAAAACATGACATTACAAAACCCAAAAATATTCTTTGCCTCCAAGTTTAACCTACAGTTGAAACAGAACCACTCAACTATAAAGAGGTTGCTCTATCTCTAAACTGGCAAAAGGTAATGACTGAAGAATTCTGAGCTCTACAACAAGAAAGTACTTAGAAACTTGTTCCCCCTAACTCTAACCACAGAATACTTGGTTGCAAATGAGTATATAAAATAAAACCAAATGCTTAGGGAGATATAGTTCGTTACAAAGTCCGTATTGTTGCAAATGGCTATAATCAACAACTAGGAATTGACTTCCATGATACTTTTAGTCCAATGGTGCAAATGTCAGCTATACGTATCATCATCCTTTATCTCTTCATTTTGGATGGAAGATTCATTAGTTGGATGTGAAAAAATGCATTCCTCCACGGTGTGATATCAAAAAACATTCGTATGGCACAGCCCCATGGTTTTGTTGATACAAACCGACCAACATATGTGTGTCACTTGGAAAAAACAATATATGGACTTCGTCAGGAACCCAAAGCATGGTATGCCCGTTTTTCCACTTCCTTAGTTAAATTAGGATTTAAAGTTTGTTATACGGACAATTCTCTCTTTGTCCGCCATGGCTCAACAAGCATAAAAATTCTAGTCGTCTACGTGGATGATATCCTCGTCACTGGCAACAACTCAACATATATTGACTCTCTACTCAAGGTTCTGCACAATCAGTTTGCTATGAAAAACTTGGGAAGACTAAATCATTTTCTGGGGATAGAAGCCCAGTACAACTCAATTGGAGTAGTCTTATCTTAGGAAAAGAATGCTCTTACGGTATTAGAAAAATCTAGTATGATGTCGTGTAATCCTGATCCATCTCCAATCACTGCACAAAAGTATGTGTCACCATTACAAGACCCTCTGTTCTCCAACCTAAGGTTCTATAAGAGTATTGTAGAAGCACTCCAATATATCGCTTTAACAAGACCAGATCTTAGCTATGCCATGAATTGGGTTTGTCAATATATGCATGAACCCCGGGAGTCACATTATAAGGCGGTCAAAAGAATTTTGCGTTATCTAGAGATACAACACATTATGGACTGAAGTTCTCACCAAACCCGTTAATTCTACATGCCTACTTCGATGCCGATTAGGAAGGAGATCAGCTAGACAGGAAATCAACTACAGGTTATTGTGTGTATATAGGTCCAAATCCTATAGCATGGTCTGCTAAGAAGTAGTCCACAATGGTTAAATCTGCTATTTAATTAGATTATCGTGCTCTAGCCACGAGTTGACTGCAACTGAGCTATGTTGGGTTAAAATGCTATGATGAATTAAAATTATCAATTGTTCCATTGCCGATTATATGGTGTGACAATAAGTCAACTATATCTTTGTCTTCAAATTCAGTGTTCCATTATAGAACTAAGCACATACAACTAGACTACCATTGTGTCTGGAAAAAAGTATTAAACAAATTTCTGTAAGTTCAATACATTCCGTTTGAAGATCAACAAGCTTACCTCTTTACAAAGCCTTTCTCGATCAACAAGTTGGCCAAGTTTCGAAACAAACTCAAAGTAGTGCCTACGTCAAGTTTGAGGGGGGATGTTAAGGAATGTGGTTAAGAGACTTACCTATAATGTAACTGTAATAGTAACTATATTAGTGGAAGTTTAGGAAGTTAGAATATCCTGTTAAGAGAAGGAAAACTGCTAGGATTGTATCTTTGGAATATCTATAAATAAAGAAGGGGATGTCTAAGAAGGGCATCGAAGTTTTCTCTCATCTTCTTTCTTAGACTCATTCCTTTGTTTATCTATTTTCCTGTAGCTGAGTTCATTTATCAGTGGTTAGCATTAGTTAAGGGAAGCAGCATTCCCAATCCTCTGTGTCCTTCAGCAATACTTTGTGAGTTTGAATTTGGAGTAGGCTCATTACCTACTATACTTTCTGTTTTTATCAGGTTGAAAAAGTTTCACTAGAATTTTATAACAAATGAAATCTTCATTTTGTATTGATCTTGAATTCCACCATTTGTTCTTCTTTTGCTGTTGTTTAATTAATATACGTTACTTGAATTGAATCTTCATCCACACACGTGAAAGTCTTTGTGCAATGTTCATGCATCTCATTATACTCTGGTTCAAAAGGCACCTAGAATTCGAAAAAAGATGTAATTTATTGCGCTCTGTATTTGATGCAATCCCTAAGGTCAGTCCAAGGTCAGACCATTGGATTAAATTAATGTTAGTTTAACTTTTTATTATTTATTACTTTTTATATTTTAATTTAATGTCCCTTTACTTTTTTGGATCTTCCCTAGCTTCAGGAAAGATTTTCTTTTATCTTGTAAGATCAACTTCATAATAGTTTAGCCTCGCTTTGAAAACTCTCGTTCTATTTTTATTTTATTTTTTGATAAAGATGTATTATGTCTTGCATGACTTGTGTACACCCACACAGATATCAGGCCTATCCGTACTTCAACGTTCTCAGCCCTTATCAATTGGGTGCTTTGATTAATCAAAGATCATATGAACGAGCACCTTAACATAAAAAATGCTTTGTTACATTTTTTTTTTAGAACTCCAATCCTAGTGTGATATTGCACTGTCTCTTATTCTATTTTATTTTAGATTAATTTTCTCCAAAATAAGATACGTTGAAGCTTGTTGGTTCAAGGGATAAAAATATACTCATCCCTGACCAGATTATTTTACCTCAGGGATTGGTTACCGATAACCTAAAGCAACAAGAAAGTGATCTAAAAGGGGATGTGATCATATTTAAGGTGAGTGCAACTCAATTCTACTCGATCCGGACACTATTTGTAGACATTTCCTGCATTTTAATATGAGTTCTACCCATTGATTGGCCTCTTTTTTTTTTCCTTTTTTTTAGTTGATAAAAATAAGATTCAATAAGAAGCAAAAGAGAGAACTGAAGCCCCAACATTAGACTGTAAGCCTTCCTTTTACTAGCGAGGAAGGTTAGAATAACAACAAAAGGTTTCATTTTGGGATAACCCACTATGAGCAACAAGCTAGGTTATTACATTAGCACTCCTAATATGATGGATCTGATGTCTTAAAAAAAATCAGGATTTGATGGCAATTAAATAACCAGCCAGATTTCCCTGGGGCAAAGATTTGGGGGAGACTTCCACTGCTTCGCCTTCAAGGATGATGTTCTTGTGCCTTAAATCCTTCGCCATTAGAAGACCTAAACGGGTGGGTTGAGATTCCACCATCTAAAGAGAGGTTCCTTTTTGAGATTCAGCTCTTGCAACAACTAGAGAACTATCTCTAGTTTGTTGACTTCTTGAGTTGACTACTTGACTCCCATAATTGATTCCACTCCTAAGCCTTCACAAGTCAAATCATGTTATTGACTCCAAACTATACCAAGCTCACTGAGTCAAGTTACTAACTCGATAGACTCATTTCACACAAACCAATTCATGTGATTCAATTGTTGTAAGACTTAAAATGACCCAAAGCAACAAGATAAAAAAAAAAAACTCTATTTTTTTGGAGGGTTTAAGGTTTCTTTCGTAAAGTTTCTAACAAGTAAACTCTCATAAGCATTCAAAACCCTAGAAGAAATAAAGATTAAAGAACTTCAAAGAATGAATGTAAAAGTGGAAAGAAGATTAGACTTTAACTTCTAACCAAATAAACATAGACATTGAAAATTGGAAGATATTTTGTTTTTGTGCTTACGTTGAAAAAATATTAATTTTGATTTTTCAACATATTAATACTACAAGTAGTACATTAGTTTTGGCTGTTAGAGATTAAAGTTAGAAGTCTACCTTGCTAAGATATTAGACTATATCTTTTTTTTGATAAGATATGGTATTAGATTAGTAGTTTGTATAATTTCTTTTTGGAATTCAAGTTATGATACTATAAAATATTTATATTTATCAAGAAAATGGACAATATACTTGAAACAAAATACTCTATGTAATTTTTTTAATATTTGTTATATTTAAAAAAATAAAAATAAAAAATGTTATGACTCCCCGATTTGTCCTTAGGATTTGGTGCACTCCTCTTAACGAATGCCTAAGGTAAGCTTGTATGCAATGGTAGACACATGGCATTGAAAAAATGAAAATCACCCTCCAAAAAATGTAAATCACTTTTTTGACTCCATGTGTTTGCCCCTACATATAGGTCCTTAGGCATTCATTAAAGGGGCCCACCAAATCTGCTCTGCCCAATTCGACTCTGATGACCCCAAATCGAGTTGACTTGAAGCCACCAAGTCAAGTAAAAAATTCAGGTGGACGAACCTCAACCATCAAAATCTCTGATTGTAACACCAATTCTAGCTTTTTGGTGGTTCATCCACTGCTCCATCAAAGTTTCTACTTGGAGGAAACCAATGGATTGCTGCAGTGTGTGAGAAGAGCTTGAAGTGACTTGCCTCTCTCCATGGTGGGGAGATTATAATCCTTAGGATTTGAACTATTCTGAAAGAACACTTACAACATTAGAGAAATTAGTTTTTTCATTCTAAAAAACAATTGAATTACAGAGTTTCCATGTGCCAACGGATAATAGCCATTGCATAGTATACTCATAACATTAAGTTTATCTTCTTTTCAAATGGATGACATATTACACCAATTCTCACCATTGGTGCGTTGATTGTTCTCTGGCTTAGTATTTATCACTTAATATCCCAGATTGCTCCAAGGCCATCTTGGTTATTGTTGTTTTTTGTGGATGGAAAATCAATTAAAAAAATTTAGAACAATCGCACATTTTTTTTAAAATTTATTTTTCACTATTTATTGTTCATATTCGCATACTGTTCATTGTTCACTGTGCATTATTCACATTCGTGTACTATTCACCATGCACTATTCACACTCGTGTACTATTTCCATTCATGCACTATTCACCACACACTTTTCACATTCACGCATTGTTTACCGCACACTATTCATTATTCATTTTCAGTGTTCATATTCACTATTCACAAAATTCAAACTTTGAGTTTTCTGAAGTTATGTTTAAATGTCGATTCATCCGAGATAGAGAATGTGCTGTTTTTGCATTTCTTAAAGATAGTTGAGGCATCCTAGTATTATACAAGGGATTTGACTAAGTTAACTCTGGGATACAATCTCGTTCAGGTAGAACCCTTGTCTCTTTATGGAGTCACACTCTTCAGCAGAGACGAATAAGCTCTTGCCGTTACTTAAAGTTTGGGGTCATTGTGTCTTTAATTTTATCAAGATTTTGGCAGCATAACATTTAGTGTTTGAATCAATAGTATGCTCAAGATGCTTGGAGTGTTTTCACAACACCAAAACTGAGTCAACTCAAAGCTATGAGATGTTGCGTTCTCAAGATGAGTGGAGGACCGGAGACCTCAATGTCAAAGCCAAGTTCTCAATGGTCAAGTGATAAGTGAGATGATGGTGAAGGTGGAAGTGTGGGATGGGGTGAGTGAAAGAGAGAAAGAGGAAGAGAGATGTGTGAAGGTCACTAGATGAAGATGTAGAGTTGGACCAATGCATCCTTCACTTCCAATCCTTCTCTCTTCTTTAAAACTCTCTTCAGCAGCTAACCCTTTATTGCATCCACGTTCAAGTATATTGAGAGGGAGAGAGGCACAGTCGCCAGCTCTCTCATTCGCACAACCAGGGCAGATGGTCTAAGGATGCTGACCACATCAGCGCTTGAGACGCTGGGCGCTCCTGCCATTTTTCACCGTTTTAGGTGTATAGCTGGTTAGTGGGGATCAAACGTTTTGGGTGTGTAACTGGTTAGTGGCGATCAAAAGCTTTTAAAAGCTTAAAGAAGTTGGATGCAGGTGAGCAGATAAGGTGAGGTGGAAGAGCTTCATTTGCCTAAATATTTCACCGCAATGGAATTCACAGTTAACGAGAGAGAGAGGTCTATGTTTTCCGTTTTGGAAAACAGGGCATTCCGAGGTCCCTTTTTATTGTTTAAAACTTTCAATAGTTATCATACACATTGAAGATTATCTCCATTTTTTTTCCCTCTTCCTCATTATTTAACATGACCCACTACTCAAATTCATTACCTCCTACAAAAAATATACTGGATATCTGATTAGCCGGGCGCTCCAAACTCTGCGCCAACCTTTCTTAAAAAAGAAAAAAAATAATAATAAAAATAAAATCTCTGCACCGACCGTCTCCGTCTCCAGTCAAAGCCTCCATATCTGCATTTTTAAGAACTTCTGGTGCATCTGTATCTACAACTCCAACCTCCTTGTCATCAAGAGATTATTATTTTTTTGTTATTTATTTATTTTATTTGGGGAGGGGGGGTGGGGGGCGGGGGGTGGATTTCTTTAGTTCTTGGGATCTCAAAATGTGATCTTCCAAGTTGAAAAATTCGTTTCCCCAAATGAGAAATCTATAACAGTATTAGTTTAACATATAATTAAACAAAATATGGACAAAAAAAGTATGTATATATTCTTCTGGGCATATCACCAGACAACAAAATCTTATCAAAATTACAGAAAATGGGTATTGTAAGCTGTTTCAATCACTATCGGTATTTGTTCTTTGTCGCCTTGAAGGAGATTCTGGCGATGATGGAGCCGATGAAGGGGATGAGTTTGAAGATATTGACGGTGAAGACGATGGTGAGAGATCTCCCGAATCTTGCAACTTTCTCTTGTGTGTCAATCTTGATTCAGTTCCTTCTCCTTCTTCCCTGGTTAGATAATTTTTCAGACGCTTCACGTCCGACAGCTTTACTGGCTTCACTATAAATTCCTCTGCCCCTTCTTCCAAACACCTGATTTTTCAGAAGAAAATTTAACCACGGTTTTCAGAGAATGAAGATGTTTTTTTTTTTTTTTTTTTTTGGGGGAAAAAATATAAACTTTTTTGTAAGAAAAATAAGTGATGAATTGGGGGTACCTGTCGATTCGAGCCAAGACATTTTCCGACGACATGATCACCACTGGAATCTCTCTGAAACTCGAAGATTCCTGTTAAGAAAGTAGAAACTAATTGAGAAACGAATTCGAAATCTTCTTCGATTTTCTTTTCTTATGTGAATCTCACAAATGTTATAAGAACATGAAATCAAAATCCAACCTTGATTCTTTTGAGCAATTCATATCCGGTCATCCCGGGCATACAGTAATCTGTGATAATCATATTCACCTTCAAACCCTGAAACAAAAGAGCCCCAGAAGCGTAAATAAAATAATAAAACGAACCTTAACATAAGAAACTAATGAAGCCCATCAGATATCCAACCATTTATTAGCTAATTTCTCTTACATCGAAACCCACTGAGCTTTCCTCCCCATCCAATCCAAGAAATTGCAGAGCTCTCCTCCCACTATCGACCGCAGTCACTGCAGATTCCGGCGAAAATGATTCAGAAAACCAAACCCAAAAGCAAAAATCTAGGAAAAATTGGAATTTTAAAGAAACTAAAGTTATGGACAGACCTTTACAAGAGGAAATCTTGAGCAACCGTTCGATAACCTTTCGATCAACGAAGCTATCGTCAACAGCAAGGACGTGTAGCTCTTGAGAATCCGGCGGTGAATGATCAAAACCGTCGGTCTTCTCATACCTCTGACGCCGGGAAAAAAAGCCGTCGGTCGCCATAACGATTAATTTTCCGGTAGAATCTCGTTGGAGGATCTCTTCTGCGGCGGTCTCTGTTTTTCCTTGAAGAGCGGAAGGACAAAGAAAGCTCTCCCCTTGGCCTTCCTTTTGTACACGGCGATGTCTACGTCTGTGGGTCTCTGTCTCTGTCACTGTCTCACTCAAATCTTTCTCTCCCAACGAAATCTGAAATCTTCTTTTTTAAGCCTTGCGAGATTCTGAAATCGCCTTTCGTGCGATCTGCAAATCCTCCCGAATTCTCTATTGTCTTCTCCGTATCACTAGTCGCCAGATATAAATAATAATTGAGGTTTCTTTAAAGGTTTATTGTAATTATTAAAAAAAAAAAAAAACCAATGCTTTGTGACACTCATCACTTTACTATTATTGTATTTCCCACTCATGTGACCTGACCGGCCATGTAAAAACATCATTTTTATAAACATTTTTTTATCTTATCTATCATTTCTCTCCATCTCCATTAATGTCAATTTTTCTCCAAAAAAACAAAACCATCCCAAATTCTAATATTCCATGTAATCTCTTATAATTCTAACTTAATGTCAAATTTATTATGCGACGCCAATAAAATTGAATCATAAGTAAGGGGTAACCCAACACAAACCTTACATGAAATTAACGGGTTTTCGGGTTGAAACTGGTTAACCCATTTTAACACGATTAATAAATGGGTTATTTTTGGATTGATCCATATAATTGTATACCATTAACTCAATATGCTATGAACATGACCAGCCAACACGAATTACCATCCGTAGGTCACACAATCCTTGAACCCAATATGAAATAAGCGGGTTACGTTTTACTGTAATTGTATTTAGGGTCAAAGCAAGTGACACGATTAATACATGGGTCATATTTGAATTGGCTTGGCCCAAAAAGGCATTTGGAAAGATGTTTCTCTTCCTTCCTTGCATAGGGGAGGTATGCTGTTCATTACCCGAAAAGAAATTGGGAAATAAACACTTCACATTTTTTATTGGTAGAGAGTTTACGCTTAGTTTATTTGATTTGAATTTCGCTTCATTTAAGACCTTGACGTTGAATACAATTCATGTCCACTAGGAGAATAAACTATTAGAGTGCCCACTTACTGCTTGACCCTACCTACATGAATGAAGATAATCACATCTATGCAGTATGATATCGTATTTTCGTTTTTTTTTTAAATCTTAGCCATATAACAACCTGAACAATTGGATATATTATTGTTAATGGTAAGAAGAAAAAAAACCACTATACAAATGGTTATGATTATCCTATTAGATGCTATTGTAGGTTTAGGCTAGTTGATGGATTTACTCATATTTATGCACTTGATTGGTTGTTCAAGCACTACTACCTCACAATTTAATAGCACTTTTGCTTTAGGCATAGCTTTGACTAATAACATGACGACCCACCTCCCAAGAGCTGTAGCAAGATTGATGATCCAAGATCCAAGTATTTGCTTATTTAGAAATTCTCATTTTAATGTATATATTTTATCCATAATTTATCAATATATTTGGTGGCAAATGTGTCCATCTATGGTTATTCATATAAGATTTTAGAGATCATACTACACTTTATGACCACCTTTTGCCAAGAAATAGTAATGATGGCTTAGGGCTTCCGTATTGAATGGAATTCTAATACAAAGACGTTTACAGTGGGTGGCAATTCGTGTTGACGGATCGGGTTCGGATCGTGGTGAGCTAAAGGTATACAATTGTGTGGGTCAATCCAAACATGATGCAAGTTGTCCCATTTTGACTCAAAACATGATTATAATAAAGCCTAACATGTTAAATTTCATGTCGGACTCATGTCAAATTCACTGAATGTATAATTCAGGGTGGTAATTCAAGTTAAGGGTATAAGATTATACTCTTTAGAGAGGATCCTTTCGGGATTATATGGATCTACCCAAACATGACGCATTCATTAATCATATCGAAACGAGTCAATCAGCTATAATTTAAAACCCGAATACAATAAACCCTAACCTATTAATTTTGTCTCAAATTTGTACCAAGGTTCGTTGGTCATGTCAAACATTGCTATCCCTAGTTTTGCAAAGCGGATTCTCCAAAATGCTTTTATCTTAAGAAAACCGCAGCACCAGGAGCCCTAAGTGACACATGTTTGGAAAAAGTGAACCACCGGAAAATGTGAACTATTGCCTGTGTTTTTTTCACTTTTTTCCACCCCCGTGTCACCCACTGTCCTGATGCTTCAGTTTCGCTACGCTAGAAGTTTTTACATACTTTTATAGAACAAAAAACGGAGGGGACTTCTGATAAAGGGAAGGAAAAACTGTTCCGTTCATTAAAAAACCACGGATCCCGAAATCAAGGGCTCATCTGCAAATTGGTGGCTTTTAATTAAAATAAAGAATAAATTGTTGATTGACACAAATCAATCGAAGACCGCGCCGTTAAATCTCTGTTGACATGACCTCGTCGACTTGGGACTTTACATGTCGGGACAAGGACACAATTCCGAAGCCGCCGCCTGCCTCTCCCACGAACCCTTATTGGTGTTCGGTTCATCTCCGGTCTAATTGGAGAGATATCACAACAGTATCAACTATCGTGTCACACCATGACCCGACAAGGCGATAAAGGGTGTCTCGGTAGTAACATCCGATTGGAATCTTTGTTATAAAAAGTCTCTAATTCAAAATTTACTTCTTATACATCAGATAAAAGATTCCAATCCAATGATTTCATCACAAGACAAAAGAATCCGATCGAATGTTTCAAATGAAGACAACTGTCCTCCGGAGGAAAGCACATTATGGCTCGAGAAAAGACCAATAGCTACACTATCTAGGCCGTTAGATTTGATTGACGGTGTGGAAGTCGTTAGTAAATAAAGGAAAGGAAGAAAATGTTATGTAGTGTGTACGGTGAGTGCGAGGATTTTCTACACTGATGATAACCTCCGCCGAGGTCAAGGGGTGACCACATCAGCATCAGAAGTGATTTACACATGCCCCCAAAAAGTGAATCATTTCCAGTCATGATGTTTTCATCCGTTTCACCATCAGCGGAGGTTAGAAGAGGATACGGTTGGTGTATAAAATCTAAGTTGATATGGTGAATATTAAGCCATGATGTTGTGTTTAGGGGTAAAAACGTCCCAATAAGTGTTAAGATGAAAAAGTAACTGTTCAAAAAGAGACATCAAATTCAAAAACCTATTATGTGTCAATCTATGCACGGTTACAGAGGTCTGTGTCAACAGACAATCAAACAAATAATAGGAATCCCAAATCGAACTGACCAAGTTGTTCTGCAAAGGTATGTCAGTTGGCCACGTGGCCTTTGCAAAAATGAGATAATGAAGCAATAGAGTGGTAAAGATTTTGGGCCCCGAGGAAATCTGGAGCAATAAACAAAAGATAAAGAAAAGAGACAAATCTGGAGTGGGGCAGTTCCAAACTTTTGAGCTCACTTTGCCTTTTGTGGAAGGAAAAGCGAATCTCTCCGAGATCGCTTGATTTGTCTATTGGGATATAAAGAAAAAAGATTTTCAGTGCCCGTATGGTTGGATCGAATCAAAAAAATAGACCTCTCACTATAAAATGGTAATTTTCCCATGAATATGGGTGACAATGTTTGGCACCACCACGAATCCAACACGAAATTAGCGTGTTAGGGTTTATTGTAATCCTGTTTTGGCTCAAAATAAGTATATATATATATATATATATATATATATATATATATATATATATATATATATAGATATAAAAAAATTTTTTGATATATATTTG
>JAOXJP010000008.1:3191676-3216116 GCA_025762735.1 Platanus orientalis | reverse complement strand
TTTGATCCAATGGTCTACACTCTATCTCTATTTATATTTATATAAAAAATTATTTTATATATTATATATTAAGCGGTACCGGATAATAATCGGACACAGATAGTTAACCGAATATTTAATCGGATTCGGATATTATCCGTGACTGATATGTGTATATCCTTAATTGGTTCATTTATAATCGGATATTTTTTAATTGAACGGATATTTATCGAAACGGATACATGTATATTTGTATTTGCTTTAAACGAATATGGCAATGAGCCGGAGTCAGATGATGATCGGATACTTGCATCCCTAAGTGGGAGTAGGTTCTAGGCAAAAATGACAAAAAATAGGGGAATCAGATCGATCCAGAGGGTGTTGGATCTATCCACACTTAGCGGATCGATCCGCTACTTACTGGATCGATTCGGTAAAGCTCAGGTGTCTCAAACTGAGACATTGGATCGATCCGGGGATGCCAGATCAATCCGAGTAGATCAATCCAACATATCCGGATCGATCCAAAATCACAAAAAATCAAAAAATATAGCAGATCTACGTCTGCGATTTTTTGACTGTTGGGTTAGATGCCAAATCAAGAGTGCACGACTATGCTCATCTCGTATAAATATGAGAGAAGCTCAAGAGAGCTCTCTAACACTCAAGAACACAAGAAGGGCATGCCAAAACAAAAAGAATAATCTTGAGAGGGAGAACAAGGAATTCAACACACCAACTGTCAAGTTGGCTCCATACATGAGCATCCATTGAAGATCCAAGGAGCCACTTAAGTGCTTTTCTAGCACTCTACTTGAAGAACAAGAAGAGGGAAGCAAGGAGAATGGTTTACTCCCAAGTAAACCCTTGTTAAAAGCTCCAAGAAGCAAAAAGGCACTTTTGGAGGCTTAGTGGAACGTATTGACAGACAAGCTCAACAAAGGAGCAACCACCTACATGAGCATCAAGCAATACATTAACCTCTTAAGGTAATTTGTATTGATTTTCACTGTTGAGACTTTAGCACCCGCTAGAGACACTAGGTGTAGACCACACCCGCCGAAGACACTAGGTGTAGACCATAGCACTACTGCCGAAGACACCGGTAGTGTAGACCATATCTGTCGGAGACACCGATTGTAGACCATAGCACTACCGCTGGAGACACCGGTAGTGTAGACTAATACTCGTCGGAGACACCGGTTATAGACCTCTCCCATCGGAGACACTAGGAGTAGAGCTTGCTTTGCAAGTAGATAGATTTTTGTAATTTTAACCTTGATTGTAATGCAATTCAATCTAAATAAAATTTAGTAGATCGGTTGGGAGCTTTGAAAGTGGATGTACGCCCGAGTGCCGAACCACTATAAATATTGCGTTGTGTAGTTGAATGTGGTGTAAATTGTCTTATCTCTCTATGTATGTTTACATGGCATGTAATCATTTTATATCTTTCAGATTTGCAATTAAGTGAAAACATAAAGAAATTGAAAGATCACAAATTGCCATTGCATTGCACTTGAAGTTATAATAATTGAAACATATTTGCAAGTGCATTAAAATTCCAAGTATTATAACAAAACATCTTAAATTTTAATTTTAATTGGGGGTAAGTTTGAAAGAATTTTTATAGATCCTATTCACCCCCCCTCTAGGATAGAACCGGACTTTCAAGGTTCTCCATAGAAAACATTGCATTTTCCTTGGGATATCTAAGGTCTAATTAGATTTTCAAAGTTTAAGGTCTAAGCCTTCAGTCCTTGGATTATTAGCATTAGAAACTAAAGCATAGACAGTTTTTAACTGAAAAGTCACCTTTTTTCTCCATAGTCCAGATCATCTGGTTGGAAGGAATAAGTGGGTGGATTAGGGTTTTCAAAATAGTTGTTTTTTCATAAGGGGCCAGATGGTCCTCGATGAAGTCTAGCTTCCATGTATTTGTTTTAGGATCAATAATATCATGGACCATCATGTCCTTGAGATTTTCTACTAGAGTGGAGATAAGCTTCCTATCTAGGAGATCCTTCAACCATGGGTCTAACCAGAGGTTAATATTTTTGCCATCTTTAACCATCCACAGATAGCCTTTTAGCAAAATTTCCTTCCCTTTTTGCAAGTTATTCCAACCCCACGATCCTGTTCTAGCTTTTTTACTATAAAGAAAGGCAGTTGTGGGGAAGTATATAGATTTCATTAATCTAGCCCATAAGGAATCCAGTTTAGTTAAAAGCTGCCATCCTTGTTTGACCAATAAGGCCAGATTGGTCATGTGGAGGTCCCTAAATCCCATACCTCCAACACCTTTCAGGCATCTTAATTTTTCCCATTTAATCCAGCTAATTTTCTGCTTTTGGTGTTGTTGGCCCCACCAAAAACTACGTTGATATTTATTTATCATTTGACATATTATTTTTGGAATTAAAAAGCAGGACATGGCATATGTGGCTATGGAGCTAATAACGACCTTTAAGAGAATTTCCTTACCTGCCTGGTTAAGAAATTGCCCTTTCCAACTTTGAATTTTTCTTTTAGCTTTATCTTCAATGTATGCAAAGAGATCAAATTTTTTCCTTCCAATAATTGAAGGTAAGCCAAGGTACCTAGAAGGGTGGTGAGTTTCTGTGGTCCTGATCAAATTGATCAATTGATCTTTGAGGCTAAACAAAATATTGCGACAAAATATGACCTCTGATTTTTCTAGATTTGCAAATTGACTTGAGGCCGATTGGAAAATCTGCAAAGTTTCCTGAATAGCTTGGATGTTGCAACATGAAGCTCTGTAAAAAATATAACAGTCATCAGCATAAAAGAGGTGAGAAATTGGGGAACTCCTACGGACCTTGATGCCTTGGATACGATTCGTATTCTCAAGGGTCTTGAGACTGGCCGATAGTCCCTCAGCACAGCACATAGTAGATATAAATACGGGGATAGGGGATCACCTTGCCTCAAACCTCTATAGGCTTTAAAGGTTAGGCCTGGGCTACCATTGAGTAACACTTGGAAAGGATGTTATGGCTATACATTGATACACGAGTTGTTGCCACCTCAACCCAAATCCCATCTTTTCCATCACCATTATGAGGTAATGCCAATCCACCTGATCATAGGCTTTGCTTAAGTCTGTCTTGATTGTCATTAATTGGCTTTTCATCTTATGTGTTCTCATGTGATGAAGGAGTTCATGACAGATAAGAATGTTTTCCAATATTACTCTCTCTAGAAGGAAAGTTACTTGATTCAGAGATATAAGCTTAGGGAGCACCATTTTAAATCTATTCACCAAGACCTTGGCCACTATTTTATATAACACATTGCATAAACTAATGGGCTTGAATTGGCTAGGATTCTCAGGATAGTTTACTTTAGGGATCAAGACCAAATATGAGTGGTTTATGTCCTTTACACTTTTATAACCATTCAGAATCTCCAAAATGTTTTCAGAGACACTTGTACCTAACATCTGCCAATATTTTTGGTAAAATCCGTTAGGCAAGTTGTTTGGGCCTGGGGCTTTTAATGGGCTCATCCCAAAAATTGCTTCTTTTGCCTTCTCCTTTGAAAAAGGCCTGTCCAACATAGTTTTATCTCCATCTGATAATGAAACTGATATATTATT
The DNA here is from genome assembly GCA_025762735.1 of Platanus orientalis. Taxonomy (NCBI): domain Eukaryota; kingdom Viridiplantae; phylum Streptophyta; class Magnoliopsida; order Proteales; family Platanaceae; genus Platanus; species Platanus orientalis. The sequence continues at coordinate 3,212,518 of JAOXJP010000008.1, read as the reverse complement.
CACAATCATACACATATCATTGCGGTGGACTTGCATGGGACTGAATAAAAGCTTAAAATAATTTCTAAAAATGTTGTCCATCCCTTCCTAAGTCTTAACCCAATTCCCGTTATGGTCTATTATTGCATGAACTTTATTACTTTTCTGATGACCTATAGTTGTGAGGTGAAAGAATTTGGTATTGCGATCACCTTCTTTCATCCACTGTAGATGAGATTTTTGGGCCCATAAGGTCTCTTCATCTCTTAATTTAGAGTCTAAAAGGCTTTCACAATTTGCCTAACTGTGTTAGACATTTCCTTTGAGTCCGGCCAGGCCATAGTATTCTCAAGGTTAGCTTGTAGTTGAGCTATCTGGTGTTGGATTTTACCCAGAGTGTGTTTATTCCACTTTGAGAGAGAAAATTTGAGCCTAAGCAATTTGTTAAAGACATTTTTCTTCCTGCTTGTTCCTTCTTCCTTCCAAATGTCCTAAACAATAGCTTGACATTCCTCATAGTTAGTCCAGAACCATTCGAAAACGGAAAGGTCTTTTCTAGTATCTACCCTTAGGTTCTTCGAGATTTAACATTATTGGTAAATGATCTGAGTTATACGTAGGGAATTAAGCATTTGCAACTGCCCATTAGTTATTGACCAGTCGAGTCTTTCCTTAACATTGCGAGAACCATTTTGCCCATTGGACCATGTGTAGGCCAGCCTTTTAGTACCAAGGTCATTAAGGTTTACTTCATTGAGGATGTTCTTGCCCAGCTCGATATTAGACCGTCTCACCCTAGTGCCCCTTTTTTATCTAGTGGATTCTAGAGACAATTCCAATCCCCTATACATATTAGGGGACCTTGGAGTAGCCTTAGATCTCTAATCCACTCCTCCCAAATCCCTCATCTCAAATCAAAGCGTGGTTCACCATACACACATGCACAAAACCATCAAGTGTTGGTGGATGAGTTCTGAAGCTTGAAAATGATTCAACGCTATGAGATTTTTTTCAACACTACATTCCAATCTTGTTGCCAATAGAGGAATAAACCTCCTAAAGCTCCAATCGAATCAATCCCTCCCTATGTCCAGTTCTCATTTAGGTGTAGCCTATTCTTAACCTCATCCACTGAAAGCTTGGTCTCCGATAAAAAAACTAGTTGCGGGTTTTTTGAGAGAATAAGAGCTCTTATTTGACGAACTGTTGAGGGGTTCCTGCACCCTCGACAGTTCCAGGCTAGTAAAATCATTTGGCTTTGTGTGGTTATTCAAGGACAACCACTCTTTCAATGTTATATTTTTGGATTTCAGGGGTGTTGTTAGATGATTCAGACTTCTGGAATCGCACACCAGCATTGGAAAAGGGAGGATTAAGCCCCAAAGCCACTCCTTCAGGGTGAAGGTTAAGACCTTTGTTTTACCAATGTTTATGGGAAATTCTATAAGTTCCTCATAGCACCTTCCTATTAATTTTAATTCGAGTTATACATTTCAGATGAGGTATCATTTTAAACTTGGAATTTAACTGGTTATCACAAGATTGTACCTAGAGTGGTGCCCTGGTTAGTTGTAATCTTTTTGGATCAGGAGGTTGCCATTCCGGTTGTCCTATGAGCGGTCCTTTGTGGGACCTTGAATCTCCCCATAGTCTGTCTCCTTCCTTTTCACGGGGTTCAGGATTTGGAGGAGCACGAGCTAGTTCCTTACGGTTCCTTTAGTTTGATGTTGTTACCACTTGGCCTTCTACTTGTTGAACCATTAGACGTTGTCATGCTCGCTGGAACATTGAGGATTGGGTCTCACTGATGAGTTGAGCGTTCAAGTAATTTTCTTGTAATATCTACTGCTGACTCTGAAGTTCTTCCTGGTACTGTCCACACCAGTTGAAACTAGTCCAAGAACAGGAAGAATCCATTTGCATGCTATTATGAAATTGTGTCTATCATTGTGCTCGCGTTGCTACCTGTGGGGTGTTAAGTTCCCCCAATTCCTCTTGTACTTCCACACATTTACCACTTTCTCCTGCTTCATCCCTCATATTCAGGGGCAGAGATAGTCCCACTTCAGTATGTTGGGTGACAGCCAACTGCTCTTCCCACATGCATTGCAAATTGAGTGGTGAACCCGTTACTCCTTCCTTCCTCATTTCATGATGTTTTGTCTCCCCCATTTCACGATTCTCCTCTAGAATCTCTTCACCAAAAGATGTCTCTTCTGTTGGACTGTGAAACTTTTCTTTCAGTATACCTTTATGTTTCGGTGATGACCTTCCTGATTCCTATAACTCCCGGTCCACACGCATGGTGCTATTTACGATCTTGTCCTCATCTTGAAAGTTACTGCTATTTGACAATGATAGTTGTGGTAGGGTTTCCTCCAAACAGGTAGAGTTGGGGAGCTATTGTCCGATTCTTAATCTTCATCCCACACATGCCCTTGCTGTGGTTTCTGGTAACCTACACAGAGAGACCAGCTATATAACCTTGGAATATTTACATGCTCGCCCTTAAATTGCCATTTTTGTTGGACCAATTTGCCATCTTTGAGTGTATGTCCAATTCTTCCACAATAAAAGCAAAACAATGGTAACATCTCATAATGTATCGTCACTCTCTCATCAGGTCGATTATTCTACTTCAATCTAATATTGGCCATGCGGGGTTGTTCGATATTAATTAAACTCCTGACCCGCATGAGGGGCCCATCCTGCCTGATGAACCTTTCTTTGTCTACCGCAACATATTTACCCACTATATTTGCTAATTGATGGGCTATTTCTTCTGTGTGGAAGCGTAGAGGGAGATTTGTAAATTGGACCTAGAACTCAACCTGCGAAAACTCCAATTGCTTTAGGGATTGCTTAGAATCACCCTTGGCCATAAGGACGAGTTGGTTGTGGAAAACCCACGGTCCCTGCGTTTTCACCCATTGATAATCTCCCGCATTCCGAAACTTAGCAATGAATAGATTCTGACCAATGGTTTCCACTCGGACCTTCAGTTCAGCCCCCTATTGCTCCTTCAAAACCTTGAAGAAAACAGATTTATTAAATTGCTTCACCGTATACAAGTAGAAGATAAAGCTATAAGGAAACTCAAGGTTTTCCTTTGGTATTTGTCCCTCTGTGATTCATAAAACCCCTTCCCTTGTGGATAGGTTGGCCATGTCGTTTGTGAGTTCCTGTAACGGCTCTCAATGGCAGCCACAACCTCTTTCCCCGATTTCGATGTTTTCTCCAGCCATTGTTTCACCCCCTACAGCAGCTACCAGAAAACAAACCTTTTTGGAAGCCTTAGATACTGATCGTCAGACCGGCATGGGAGAAGATGATGCGGTTTTGATCAGTTGAAAAGGAAGACATCTTGCATATTTAAGAAGCTTCCAGTGAAAAGAGCCTTGCTCCTCAAGACTCAAAAACTCTCTCTGCTCACAGAGAACAAATCTGTTGTTGTATAAGACAAAATAAAGAAAGAAAATAATATTTGATTCATTTTAACACTATTTTAGATTCCGAGTTAGTTATCCAATGCTTTCCTTTTTTTAGCAGTTCCATGAAATCACCAGGACAATGGGGCATTGGCATGTTGCACATGTTTTCTCGATGAATTGGCCCAGGGTAATTGGACTAAATTTTACAAAGGGAGCAAATGTTTTGTCCATGATTTTGTATATCTTACTGTGTCCTATACAAAGGCTAGCTGCATAGGGTTATAATCAAGGTCCGCTAACTTTGATTTTTTACTCAATTTGGATAGCTTAGGCGTTAACTTGGGAATCATTGGGGTCAACTCTAGGAGTCATGGCATTTTTTTTATATAAAATACACAAAAAAAATCAAAGAAATTACATATAATATTCTAGATCACGCATTATCAATTTTAAGATAAATATGAGCATTTTCTAGTATCATAATCTAAAAATTAATCCATATAAATTATAGACATGACTAATAGTTTAATATCATAGCAAAGTAGACATAATTTAATTTTAAACTCTAAAGTCTAAATTAAATTAAAAGTATTACCATTACATATTGAAAAACCAAAGGTCATATTTTCAAAACAAAAAACAAAGACAAACTACAATCTAATCTCCATGGTCCATGCCTATATGACAAAAAGCTACAATAGAAATTAAGGTTAAAAGTTTAAACTTCTTAACACTCTTGTATTTATTCTTCCAAGTATTTTTTTAAAAAATTCTTTCTCTATCCTAGGGTTGTGAATGTATTCCAAAACTCACTTGTTGGAAACTTTTGGAGAAAAAATGCAAAATGCAAAAAAAAAAAAAAAACATTAGGGCTTCTTATTGTATTACAACTTGGCTTAAAGTCTATGCTTTTAAGATTTATATTTCTTTATTTAGGTGTATAAACAAAATTGATAAGACTCAGCTGAATCACATAAATCGGCATGAATCAAAATAGTCAACTAAGCAACTTTACTGAGCTGAATTATATAAAGTTACTTAAGAGTCAACAACATGATTCAACTTGCTAGGCTTTGGAGTTGAATCAATTTAAAAGGGCCAAGAGTCAACTTGGGGAACAGGTGAACTACACAAAGGATTGTGTTTGCCTCCCTTAAAAAATGCTAACCTCCACTGGGTATCAGGGGATAGACACATTAGCGCTGAAAAGTGATAAGTGCCCCCCCCAACCCCAGCCAATAATAATAATAAAAATGTGTAAATCACTTTCTAGCATTGATGTATCCACCCCCTAACACCTAGGGGAGGTTAGCATTTTTAAGGGAAGCGGACACAATCCAAGCTCGGCAAACTATCATTAGAACGGTAAAAAAAAGTGTTTAAATGAACATTTTGTTCCTTATTTAAAAGAAGTACCAAATTCAGAAAACTATCACATGTCAATATCTGGTGAGATGACATGGTGAGCAATACAAATAGAGTTGTATCCTCTGTGCCACCTTACGGTGAGCCACAAACACAAAGGGGGTGGGGCCTTGCAAAAAGTGTATGTCCCCACCCCCTTGTGTCTGTGGTTCACCGTAAGGTGGCAAAGAGGATAAGAGTCCCATACAAAATCATGGACAGAACATTTGCACCCTTTTGCAATGAACTCATATCCTTTGTGCCACTTTGTGGTGAGTTGCAGTGTGCCCCAAACACAAGATGGGGTGATATAGAGGATACAGCTCCGCTTGCAAAATATGGAGGGCCTGAAATCCTCTGTGCCACCCCCCTTGTGAGGCACTCAAGGGTCGCATGATCAGTTCACTTTTTGGGATGTCACATCACCTCCAAAAAGTGAATTGATTCCCCCCTTGTGTGGCCTCATATCCTCTGCGCTGCCTCCCCTTGTGCGACGTTGTGGGCCAAAACACAAAGGAGGTATCATTTCACTTTTGGAGGGTGATGTGACATCGTACAAGGGGAGGTGACGCCTAGCTACACGAGGGGGGGAGTATCGTCTGCACCGCCTCCCTTGTGCGACGTCATGAGCTGAGATAGAGAGGGAGTATCATTTCACTTTTGGGGGGTGATGTAATATCCCCAAAAAGTAATATCTCCCAAAAGTGAAATGATACTTCCCTTGTGTCTCAACCCACAATGTCGCACAAGGGGGGGCGGCATAGATGATATGAGGCTCTCACAAAGGAGCTGATATCCTCTACGCCACCCCTAGTGGTAAGAGGGGGGATCAATTCACTTTTTTGGAGGTGATGTGATATCCCAAAAAGTGAGAGGGTGGCGTAGAGGATATGGTGTCACATCAAGTGCACCACACTCCTGATGTGACCACTCAGGAGGGGAAATCAAAAACCTTCAAAAAGTGAATTGATTCCACCCCCTGAGTGGTCCCATAAGGGGTGTGGTACATACGATATCATCCCAGAGGATATCAGCCAAGAGGGAGTGACATGGCTCTTACGTGGAAATTTCTTGTGTTCCCTACTCCAGGTGATATCCTCTGCGCTGCCTCCCTCTAGGGCGCTCGGGAGCCGAGACAGGGGGGAATCAATTCACTTATTGGGTGGTGAAGTGACAACTCCAAAAGTGAATTGATTCTCCCCGCCTCGGCCCACCACAACTCCAAAAGTGAATTGATTCTCCCCGCCTCGGCCCTTGTGCGTCGCAGAGGATATCAGCCCTATTCCCCAGGTGACTCGACTAGGAAACAGTCCGTCGCCCATCAAGAACAGTATTTGCGCCTTCGAATCAAATCCCTGCAATTGCAAGTTTCATCAAGAGAGGGGCGTCTTCTGTAGTATCTTCTCCTTGCCAAGGTAGTCGCTGATCTGATCCTCGGTGAATTCGGAGGTAAGTCTCTCCATATCTTTTTACTTTTCCTTCGTCTTTCTAATGCATTTGTAGCTATTCTTTCGTCTCTAAGGTTTTGTTTCGCTCCCTGTCCAGATTTTTTTTTTTAGATATTTTCTGAGATTTAGGGTTTCTGAACCTCCTCCCCAACCCCTACTTCTTATCCATTTCATGTATTTCTGAAAATTTTGCGTGGATCTAGTTCATTCTTTAATCTTTAACGAAAATATGTGATTTGTAGATTTCGGACAAGTTTCCCATCCTATTCATGAACAACAACGCTAATTGACTTCTCAAGAATTAGAAAACCTAATTTCGTGTATGCTTGTGATTTCCCCGCGGATTTATATATCATGATTCTTGAAGTTAAGGGGAAATCTTGTTAGGATTTGAAATCTAATTTTGTAGGTGCATATAACTCCCGTTTTAGGTTTCCTTTGTAGGAATTAATCGTTAGAGGAAGATACAGAAATTTGTTCGTAACTTGAATTGATTATTAGAAATAAAAGAAAGTGTACTAGGAGAGAGGACTGAAACGCGACGCCTGTTGAACAGGAGATTGTGAGATTAGGAACGGGCGAAGGTAAATTTGAAGCGAGACAAGAATTGATAGAGGAGTGATGCCTTCGCAGAAGATTGAAACAGGTCACCAAGACATCGTTCACGATGTGGTCATGGATTACTATGGCAAGCGCCTGGCAACGGCATCATCTGATACCACCATCAAGATAATAGGTGTGAGCAGCAACTCTACTTCGCAGCATTTGGCCACATTGAGTGGTCACCATGGTCCTGTTTGGCAGGTTGCATGGGCCCATCCTAAGTTTGGGTCCTTCCTTGCTTCTTGCTCCTATGATGGCCGAGTGATTGTTTGGAAAGAAGGCAACCAGAACGAGTGGACCCAAGCTCACATTTTTGATGACCACAAATCATCCGTCAATTCCATTGCTTGGGCTCCTCATGAACTTGGCCTCTGCTTGGCATGCGGATCGTCTGATGGAAACATATCAGTCTTTACTGCCAGGGCTGATGGTGGTTGGGACACGACGAGGATTGACCAAGCTCATCCTGTTGGTGTCACCTCTGTTTCATGGGCCCCATCAATGGCTCCTGGTGCTCTTGTTGGATCTGGCATTCTTGACCCTGTACAGAAGCTTGTCTCTGGTGGCTGTGATAACACTGTGAAGGTTTGGAAGCTGTACAATGGGAACTGGAAAATGGATTGCTTCCCTGCGCTTCAGATGCACACTGATTGGGTTAGGGACGTGGCTTGGGCTCCTAACTTGGGGCTTCCAAAGTCTACTATTGCAAGTGCTTTGCAGGATGGGACAGTTATTATATGGACCGTGGCCAAGGAAGGGGATCAGTGGGAAGGCAGGGTTTTGAAGGATTTTAAGACCCCAGTTTGGAGGGTCTCGTGGTCGCTGACTGGAAATATATTGGCAGTGGCTGATGGAAACAACAATGTAACATTGTGGAAAGAAGCAGTGGATGGGGAGTGGCAACAGGTGACTACTGTTGAGCCATAGATTCCAGGTGTTTCTTCCCCTTGCTACTTGTGTCTCATGTTTAACAGCCATGGCTACCACTAGTTTGTCTGCATTTTTTTCTTTTTCATTCTTACCATGCAGTGACGAATTACTCCTATTTCTTATTTTTTGTTTCAGTTTCTATCTTCTTGTAATGTTTAATTTGAGATTATTACTTCTACCAAATTTAGGTTTGAAACAAATGGGCTTTTTTTTAATCATTTGAAAAAAAAAATAAAGGGCTTTGGTGAACTTTCACAGAATTCTCTTCCCTTTTCATTTATTATCATTTGGATGTTTGAAACAATCTTGATAATGTCTTTGTTGCCATTACATTTTTTATTAATTATTTTAAATTCTGGTTTTTATAATATGTCATTGTCACTCTCTTTTAGAAATTCACCAATTCGATGCCTCTGCTAAGGATCACTGATGCGGACTGCATTGATGCCTACAAATTCAGTTAGTTATTTTATTGATATTTATAAATAAAGTGGATCGTGTCGATGGAAGTGGGGATCTGAAAATACTGATTTAACCATCATTGTGTTATTTAACTGAAACTTACTATATTTATTTGAGACTAGGGTTCTCATTGGGTTTTGGGAACTTGCTTGTAGAAGGCGATTCCTCTTTCATCATTGGGTGGCTTTGAGTCTAGGAGAGGATCTTGGTAGTTGTATCATTACTTGGTAGAAATCCAAGCTTTGGTGATGCAGAACAAGAAATGGCCTATATTTAGATTTGATGGATTTGTGCAATGGTATTTTGGAAATTTTGGGCTTAAAATTTTTGTATGACATTTTTTTTATTTGGTTAATTTTAAGTTAATCTAGGTTAGTTTCTTGTTATTCAGTTTAAGGATTTTAATTTATCTCCAAATAGATTGATTTTTTTTTTTAATTTTAAAGTAAGTGAAAGAACTATTTCCGCCACTTTTCTTTAGGCCATATTTTGGAAGGTCAAAACTTATCTGTTTGGGTTGATTTTGGTGTCGTTTGAAAGGTTATTGATGTAGGATAATAGCCAAGGAAGGGATGGTTTTTTTTTTCTACAGTTAGGGACACAAGTGTAGGCTGAAATTGGGGAAAACAGGGTACTGCAATAGGGGTACTGTAACAGGTGAGATGGTGGGCTAACAGGGCTATGTATGGGCTGATATTTGGGGCAGTGCTAGGCCTCAAACTGGGACAGAGGGGGGTATAATTGTGGGACTGTTTGGAGGTCAGAAACAGGGGAAAAGATGGATTTGATAGATAGGCTGAACAGAGGGCTGTTTGCACTGTAATAGAGGTTCAGGTTTGGATCACAATAGGGCCACGACAGGGTCCTAAAATTGGATTATACAGGGCTGAAAACCAGTGCTCAGATCTGGTCTATTCTGTCCCACAACAGTAGGGAAATAAGAACTCTAGACAGGGCCTTTTTCTGGGCCAAACAGTAGGTATACTTGAGGGGTTTCAATGGACTAATCTGGGACAGGTTGGGGCTGTCGAATGGGATCAAAAGGGCAGAATTTTGATTTCAGAAAAGTGTAGGGATCTGATCTGAGGCTGCCACAAGGTCTGATTGAGGGAGATTTCAATGATTTGAGAAGAAGACAGCAGGGAACATGGAGCTAAGTGTGCCACAGGGATTAGGAGGGTTTGGGTAATGGTTTCTTATGGTTTCTTGCGGGAGAAGAAGGAGAAGATGGTAAGAACATTCAGACTCCAGAATTCAATCAGGAGCGAGTCTTAATTGATTCTTTAATCAAGAAAAACAATTACAGTTCAGAAGTAAAGAGAATAGCAAGAGGTGATGGAAGAAATTAGAGGAAGAGGAGAAGAAAAGTAGAAGAAGACTTGCACGTAGGGAGGAGAGAGAAGAGAGAAGGGCTAGGGGAAGTCCATGACTTCATCCCAAACAAGGGAGAGACTGTTGGGTCGCAACCCAAGATTCCACACACAGCATGTGCCTTTTTTTTATAATTCAAATCACCAACTTTATTGTAATTCGTGTATTGCCTTTATAGGCTTACATGAGTTGTTAATAAAGAATCATATTTTAATAAAACTCCTAGACTCTAGGACTCCTCTTAAAATAAACTTCATAAATAAAAAACTCCTAATAGGAAAGAGTCCCAACTAAATAAGATTTTTTTTTAACAAGAAAAAGACTTAATAAAAATTGAAAACTAGTAGGCTGTCAACTACAACTTTATGGGCCCCACAAATACTCAAGATTTCCAAACCTGGAAATACTTGAGGTTTTGACAACTTAATCATGGGCCCCACTTTAACTCTTAAAAGAGTCCCAATTTAATTCAAAAGATGCTGTACAACCAACCCACTTAAACCACTTATAGAAATCCCAAAAAACTCCCAAAACTAATCCTAAATTATAAACAACTCCTTGGTTAACAAAGCCTTATTACAAATCACATCCATGACATTAAATTCTTGACAAAAGACCCCTAAAAACCTAATTTATTCAACATGTAGAGGACTATCCATGGTCCTCTAATGTCTTCCTCTTGACAAAATATGCTACCGTATCAGTTATTCAGTTACCTTTCCAACAAGACTAAGATCTTGAGAATCCGATGTGATTTAGGAAAGTTAAGCCAAAATACTGGCAGCGTATCACTTTATGACGGGATTTAGTTATTTTAGAGTTTTATTTTTTTAGAAAGTTTAGTTAGAATAAAATTTAGAAAAATTATATATATATACTTGTAACCCATAATTTTATTAATGAAATTGATGAATAAAGAATTTCCTTACTTTCTAGCTCTCGACTAGTGTGTTTTTCCTTTGTAAGTCTAAATCAACCAGGAGTGGTTGTCCCAAAGGTGGATTCCAAGATGTTTTGAGTTTGGAAATGCTGCAAAAAGGTCTTCATCTTTTTCGTTTTATCTTTCTTTATTTTTATGGTGTTCTTTGATTCAAGATTAATCTTGGTCTAGTTTATGATATTCTTAAATAAAGTCTCTGCAGTTTGAGTTTTTATATAAGTTTACATAGTTAGAGCCCTTAGAATAAGCTGAAATTTGGTATACATACTCCTCATAAACATTAAAATCAAGTTGTTAAATTTTCAAAAAATTGTGGCACACAACCAAGGGTATTTTGGTAATTTCATGGGTCTGCCCTAGAAATTCCAAAATTGCTCTTATTGAGTTATTTACTTCTTTTTCTCTGTCTTTTCATCTTCTAATTCTTCTACTTTGATTCCTTTTTAATTCCTTTGTCACTCTTTACTTTTCTTTGTAAACATTCAAGTAATTCAGGGTTGTTTCTAAAGTTAGTTTTAAGATTCTTTCCCTAATTGTATTTTAAATTGAAAAATATTTGGGTAACTCTAATTTATTCTTGAAACACCTTTTTTGAAACCCTAAAGAATTTTAACCCAAGAAAAGAAGATTATTGGTTGATTCTTTAAATTCTTATTTGGAATCTGTCCTAGTCTTTGTGGGTACATTAGCTTGTAGGTTAGTAGCTTATCACTGGGCTATCCTGCGCCATTCAACGTCCAGATTGAAAACCCCTTTCCTTTGGATGCCAAAGTTGGCAATAACCAATTTTTTAGCTTAGAGTGGAGTCTGTAAGGAGGAGATTTATTAGGGCAGGCATTGCCAAAGTATTTTTTGTTGTATGTCTTGTTTATCTTGGCAATTTATTTTTTCGCTACCGATGGCTTTATTTGTTATGACATTGGCTCAGGTTGTCAAATCGGAGTTGTTGGTTAGAGACTGGTGAGAAGCTATCTTATGCTTAATGCCCAAGTTTAGGTTTGGTGATTCAGCCACTGAGTACAATTAGCTAAGGGTTAGGACTATCTCTTATCTGTCCCATCCTACGTATTGAGATGGCCTTCGATCAATATGGATGCACCTTGTGAGTGCAATTACATTACACGCATTTAGCATTATATGTGGTTTTTTACGTTGATCTGATGTGTATGATTTATTTAAATGATATGATTTATTTTTCGCTACTTGTGGCTTTACTTGTTATGACATTAGCTCAAGCTGTCAAATCGGAGTCGAGGGTTAGAGTCTGGTGAGAAGCCACTTTGTTCTTAATGCCCAAGTTTAGGTCTGGTGATTCAGCCTCTTGGTGTAATTGGTCAAGGGTTAGGATTGTATCCCGTCTGCCCCGTCTTACGTATTGAGATGATTTTCGACTAATGCATCCTGTGAGTGCAATTGCATTACATGCATCTAACATTATACATGGCTTTTCATGTTCACATGATGTGTATGATTTATTTAGACGATATGATTTATTTTTCGTTACTTGTGGTTTTACTTGTAATGTCATCAGCTCGGGCTATCAAATAGGAGTCGTGGGTTAGAGCCTGGTGAAAAGCCACATTGTGCTTAATGCCCAAGTTTAGGTCTGGTGATTCAGCCACTTGGTGTAATTAGTCAAGGGTTAGGACTATCTCCCGTCTACCCTCTACTCTATCCTACGTGTTGAGATGGTTTTCAACCAATATTGATACACCCTATGAGTGCAATTGCATTATATGCATCTAACATTGTACATGGTTTTTTATGTTGACATGATATGTATGATTTATTTCTACTATATGATTTATTTTTCACTACTTGTGGCTTTACTTGTTGTTTTAGCATTGGCTTGGACTGACAAATCAGAGTTGTGGGTTAGAGCTTGGTGATAAGCCACCTTGTGCTTAGTGCCTAAGGTTAGGTCTGGTGATTCAACCACTTGGTGCAATTATCCAAGGGTTAGGGCTGTTTCCCGTTTGCCCCATCTTACGTATTGAGATGGTCTTCGATCAATGTTGATGCACCCTATGAGTGCAGTTGCAATACATGCATTTAACAATATACATTGTTTTAATGTTGGCATGATGTGTATACTTTTTTTAGATGATATGATTTATTTTTTCGCTACTTGTGGCTTTACTTGTTCTAGCATTGGCTCAGGCTGTCAAATCAGAGTTGTAGGTTAGAGCCTGGTGAGAAGCCACATTGTGCTTAGTGCCTAAGGTTAGGTTTGGTGATTCAACCACTAAGTGCATTTCGCCAAGGGTTGGGACTGTCTCTCGTTTGCCTCGTCTTATGTATTAAGATTGTCTTCAGACAATATTGATGCACCTTGTGAGTGCAATTGTATTACCCGCATCTAGCGTTACACATGGTTTTAATGTTGACATGATGTGTGATTTTTTTGGACGATATGATCTATTTTTTGCTCCATGTGGCTTTATTTGTTATGGCATCTGTTCGGGCTATAAAATCAGAGTCGTGGTTTAGAACCTGGTGAGAAGCCACCTTATACTTAATGCGCAAGTTTAGGTCTGGTGATTCGACCACTTGGCGCGATTGGCTAAGGGTTAGGGCTATTTCCTGTCTTTCCCACCGTACGTATTGAGATGGTCTTTGACCAATATTGATCCACTCTTTGAGTGCAATTGCATTACATGCATCTAGCATTATACATGGTTTTTATGTTGACATGATGTGTGACTCTTTTAGATGATATGATTCATTTTTCGCTACTTGTGGTTTTACGTGTTATGACATCGGCTCGGGTTGTCAAATTAGAGTCGTGTGTTAAAGCCTGGTGAGAAACCATCTTGTGCTTAATGCCCAAGTTTAGGTCTGGTGATTCAGTCTCTTGGTACAATTTGCTAAGGGTTAGGACTGTCTCCCGTTTGTCTCATCCTACGTATTGAGATTGTCTTCAACCAATATTGCTACACCCTGTGAGTGCAATTGCAATATTTGCATATAACATTATACAGGGTTCTAATGTTGACATGATGTGAATGGTTTTTTATACAATATGATTTATTTTTTGTTTCCCATAGCTTTATTTGTTATGGCATCAACTCAGGTTGTCAATTTAGAGACATAGATTAGAGCCTGGTGAGAAATCACTTTGTACTTAATGCCTAATGTTAGGTTTTTTGATTCAGCTACTTGGTGCATTTAGCCAAGGGTTAGGACTGTCCCGTCTGCCCCATCAGACGTATTGAGATAGTCTTCGATCGTTATTAATGCACCATGTTAGTGTAATTACAGTATATGCATCTAACATTATACATGGTTTTAATGTTGACATGATGTGTATGATTTTTTAGACAAATAATTTATTTTTCGTTACTTATGGCTTTATTTGTTATGACATCGGTTCGGGTTGTCAAATCGGAGTTGTGGGTTAGAGCATGGTTAGAAGCCATCTTGTACTTAATGCCTAAGGTTAGGTTTAGTGATTTAACACTTGGTGCATTTTGCTAAAGGTTACAACTGTCTCTCCTCTGGCCTGTCCTACATATTGAGATGGTATTCGTCTAATATTGATGCACCTTGTGAGTGCAATTGCATTATATGCAGCTAGCATTATAAATGGTTTAATTGTTGACATGATATATATGATTTTTTTAGACGAATGATTTATTTTTCGTTACCCATGACTTTATCTATTATGACATCAGTTCAGGTTGTCAAATTGGAGTCGTGGGTTAGAGACTGGTGAGAAGCCACATTGTGCATGATGCCCAAGGTTAGGTCTGGTGATTTAGCCACTTAGTACATTTGGCCAAGGGTTTGGACTGTCTCCCGTCTGCCTTGTCCTACGTATTGCGATGGTCTTTAACCAATATTGATCAACTTGTGAGTGCAATTGCATTACATGCATCTAATAGTATACACGTTTTTATTTTTGACATGATGTTTATGATTTTTTTAGATGATATAATTTATTTTTCGTTACTTGTGACTTTATTTGTTATGACATCGGCTCATGTTGTCAAATTGGAGTCATGGATTAGAGTCTGTTGTGAAGCCACCTTGTGCTTAATGCCCAAAGTTAGGTTTGGTGATTCAACCACTTGATGCATTTGACCAAGGGTTATGATTGTCTTCCACCTGTCCCGTCCTACATATTGAGATGGTCTTCGACCAATAATGATGCATCCTATGAGTACAATTGGATTATATGTATTCATCATTATACATGGTTTTAATGTTGACATGATGTGTATGATTTTTATAGACGATATGATTTATTTTTCGCTACCTATGGCTTTATTTATTATGGCATCGGCTCAGGTTGTCAAAACGGAGACGTGAGTTTGAAATTGGTGAAAAGCCACTTGTGCTTAATACCTAAGGTTAGGTCTGGTGATTTAGTCACTTGGTGTATTTGGCCAAGGGTTAGGATCATCTCTTGTCTACCCCGTTTTACGTGTTTAGATGGTCTTTGATCAATATTAATGCACCATGTGTGTGCAATTGCATTAAATGCATCTAGCATTATGCATGGTATTAATGTTGATATGATGTGTATGATTTTCTTTGATGATATGATATATTTTTCGCTATTTTTGGCTTTATTTGTTATGGCATCGGATCAGGCTATCCATTGAGTCATGGGTTAGAGCCTAGTGAGAAGTCACATTTTGTTTAATGCTCAAGGTTAGGTCTGGTGA
The DNA here is from genome assembly GCA_025762735.1 of Platanus orientalis. Lineage (NCBI taxonomy): Eukaryota > Viridiplantae > Streptophyta > Magnoliopsida > Proteales > Platanaceae > Platanus > Platanus orientalis. The sequence goes on along the minus strand of JAOXJP010000008.1, from coordinate 3,197,280 downwards.
TTCAGCCACTTGGTGCATTTGGCCAAGGGTTAGGACTGTCTTCCCTCTGGCCCATCCTTCGTATTGAGGTGGTCATCGCCTAATATTAATGTACATTATGAGTGCACATTATATGCATCTAGCATTATAAATGGTTTAATTGTTGACATGGTGTGTATAATTTTTTAGACAAATGATTTATTTTTTTGCTACCCATGGCTTTATTTGTTTTGGCATCGGCTTAGGTTGTCAAATCAGAGTCATCGGTTAAAGCCTGGTGGGAAGCTACATTGTGTTTAATGCCCAGGGTTAGGTTTGGTGATTTAGCCACTTGGTGCATTTGGTCGAGGGTTTAGGCTGTCTTCTGTTTGCCCCATCCTACGTATTGGAATGGTCAACGACCAATATTGATGCAACCTGTAGGTACAATTACATTAAATGCATATAATGATACATGGTTTTAATATTGACATGATGTATATGATTTTTTTAGACGATATTATCCATTTTTCACTACTTTTGACTTTATTTGTTTTGGAATTGGTTCAGGTTGTCAAATTGGAGTCGTGGGTTAGAGCCTAGTAAGTAGCCACCTTGTGCTTAATGCCCAAGGTTAAATCTAGTGATTTAGTAACTTAGTGCATTTGGCTAACGGCTAAGACTTTCTCACGTCTGTCCCATCCTCCGTATTGAGATGGTCTTCGACCATTATTTATGCACCCTGTGAGTACAATTGCATTACATGCATCTAGCATTATACATGTTTTAATGTTGACATGATATGTAATATTTTTTTAAATGATATGATTTATTTTACGCTACTTGTGGCTTTATTTGTTATGGCAATGGCTCAGGATGTCAAATTGGAGTCATGGGTTACAGCCTGGTGAGAAGCCACCTTGTGCTAAATTCGTAAGGTTAGGTCTGGTGATTCAGCCACTTGGTACATTTGGCCAAGGGTTAAGATTATCTCCATGTCTGACTTGTCCTTTGTATTAAGATGGTCTTCGACTAATATTGATGCACCTTGTGAGTGCCATTTCATTACATGTATCTATCATTATACATGATTTATATGATTTTTTTAGACGATATTATCTATTTTTGGCTACTTGTGGCTTTATTTGTTATGACATTGGCTCGGGCAGTTAAATTGGAGTCGTGGGTTAGAGCCTGTTGAGAAACCACATTGTGCTTAATGCCCAATGTTTGGTCTAGTGATTTAGCCACTTGATGCATTTGGCCAAGGGTTTGGATTATCTCTCATCTTCCCTGTCCTAGGTATTGAGATGGTTTTCGACCTATATTGATGCACCTTGTGAATGCAATTGTTATGCAAGTGCAGTATATGCATCTAACATTATACATGGTTTTAATGTTAACATGATGTGTATGATATTTTTAGACGATATGATTTATTTTGTGCTACATGTGGCTTCATTTGTTATGACATCGACTTAGGCTGTCAAATCGGAATTATGGGTTTGAACTTGGTGAGAAACCACCTTGTGCTTAATACCCAAGTTAGGTCTGGTGATTCAGTCACTTAGTGCGTTTGGCCAAGGTTAGTACTGTCTCCCATTTCCCCGTCTTCGACCAATATTAATGCACCCTATGAGTGAAATTGTAATACATGCATTTCGCATTATACTTGGTTTTAATGTTGACATGATGTGTGTGATTTTTTTGGACGATATGATCTAATGTGGCTTTATTTGTTATGGCATCAGCTCAGGTTGTCAATTTAGAGACATGGATTAGAGCTTGGTGAGACACCACCTTGTGCTTATGCCTGATGTTAGGTTTGGTGATTCAGCCACTTGGTGCATTTGGCCAAGGGTTTGGATTGTCTCCCATCTACCCTGTCCTACATATTGAGATGGTTTTCAATCAATATTGATGCACCCTGTCAGTGCAATTACATTAAATGCATCTAGCATTATACATGTTTTTAATGCTAACATGATGTGTATGATTTTTTTAGACGATATGATCTATTTTTTGCTACCTATGACTTCATTTATTATGACATTGGCTCATGTAATCAAATCGAAGTCGTGGGTTAGAGCCAGGTGAGAGACTACCTTGTGCTTAATACCTAAGGTTAGGTCTGGTGATTCAGCCACTTAGTGAATTTGGCCAAGCGTTGGACCTATCTCTTGTTTAGCCCGTCGTATGTATTGAGATGGTCTTCGATTAATATTCATACTTCTTGTGATTGTAATTACAATACATGCATCTAGCATTATACATGGTTTTGATGTTAACATGATGTGAATAATTTAGTTTGACAAGTGATTTATTTTTCGTTACTTGTGACTTTATTTGTTATTGCATCGGCTCGGAATGTCCAATGTTTGTCCTGGGTTAGAGCTTGGTGAGAAGTCCCCTTATTCTTAATGCCTAAGGTTAGGTCTAGTGATTCAGCCACTTGGTGCATTTTGCCAAGGGTTTGGACTGTGTCCTGTTCATCCTGTTCTACGTATTGAGATGGTCTTCAACTTATATTGATGCACTCTTTGAGCACAATTACAGTCCATGCATCAAGCATTATACATGGTTTAAATGTTGACATGATATATATGATTTTCTTAGACGAATGATTTATTTTTTGTTACTCGTGGATTTATTTGTTATGACACCGACTCAGGTTGTCAAATCAAAGTTGTGGGTTAGAGCTTGGTGAGAACCACCTTGTGCTTATTGCCTAAGGGTAGGTCTGGTGATTCAGCCACTTGGTGCATTTGGCTAAGGGTTTAGACTGTCTTTTGTCTGACCCGTCCTACATATTGAGATGGTCATCGACCAATATTGATGCACCCTGTGAGTGTTATTGCATTCCATTCAGCTAGCATTATGCATGGTTTTAATGTTGACAAGATGTGTTTGATTTTTTTAGACTTTATGGTGTGTTTTTTCGCTAGTTGTAGTTTTATTTGTTATGGCATCGGCCCGAGCTATAAAATCGAAGTCGTGGGTTAGAGTTTGGTGAGAAGCCACCATATGCTTAATGCTCAAGGTTAAGTTTGGTAATTTAGCTACTAGGTGCATTTGGCTTAGGTTTAGGACTGTCTCCAGTCTAGCCCGTCTTATGTATTGAGATGTTCTTCGACTTATATTGATGCACCCTGTGACTGCAATTGCATTAAATGCATCTAACATTATACATGGTTTTAATGTTGAAATGATGTGTATGATTTTTTAAAATGGTATGATCTATTTTTCGCTACTTGTGTCTTTATTTGTTATGGCATCAACTCGATTTGTCAAATCGGAGTCGTGGGTTAGAGCTTGTTAAGAAGCCACTTTGTGCTTATTGTCTAATGTAAGGTCTGGTGATTCAGTCACTTGGTGCATTTGGCCAAGGGTTTGGACTGTCTCCCCTTTGGCTCGTCCTTCGTATGGAGATGGTCTTTGTCTAATATTGATGCACCTTGTAAGTGCAATTGCATTAAATGAATATAACATTATGTATGGTTTAATTGTTGACATGATGTGTGTGGTTTTTTTAGACGATATTATTTATTTTTCACTACTTATGGCTTTATTTTGTTATGGCATCGGCTCAAGTTTTCAAATCGGAGTTGTGGGTTAGAGATTGGTGAGAAGCTACCTTGTGCTTAATGCCCAATGTTAGGTTTGGTGATTCAGCCACTTGGTGCATTTAGTTAAGGATTAGGACTGTCTCCCGTCTGGCCGGTCCTATGTATTAAGATGGTTTTCGACCTATATTGATGTATCTTATGAGTGTAATTGTATTACATGCATAAAATATTTTACATGATTTTAATGTTAACATGATGTGTATTATTTTTTTAGACTAATGATTTATTTTTCGTTTGCCATGGCTTTATTTGTTATGGCATCGGCTTAGGTTGTCAAATCGGAGTTGTGGGTTAGAGCATGGTGAAAAACCACATTGTGCTTAATGCCTAAGGTTAGGTCTGGTGATTCAGTCACTTGGTGCATTTGGCTAAAGGTTAAGACTGTCTTCCGTCTCGCTGGTCCTATGTATTAAGATGGTCGTCCACTAGTATTGATGCACCCTGTGAGTAATTGCATTACATGCATCAAACATTATACATGGTTTTAATGTTCTCATAATTTGTATGATTTTTTTAGATGATATGATATATTTTTCACTACTTTTGACTTTATTTGTTATGGCATCAGCTCAGGCTATCAAATTGGAGTCGTTTAAAGCCTAGTGAGAAGCCACCTTATGCTTAATGCTTAAGGTTAGGTTTGGTGATTCAGCCACGTGGTGCATTTGGCCAAGGGTTAGGACTGTCTCCCGTTTGTCCTACATATTGAGATGGTCTTCGACTTATATTGATGCACCATGTATTCATCAATATATATATATATATTGATGCACCCTGTGAGTGCAATTGTAGTACATGCATCTAACATTATACATGGTTTTAATGTTGACTAGATGTGTATGGTTTTTTTTAAACGAATGATTTATTTTTTGCTAGCCATGGCTTTATTTGTTTTGGCATCGGCTCAGGTTGTCAAATCGGAGTTGTGGGTAAGAGCGTGCTGAGAAGCCACCTTTTGCTTAATTCCCGAGGTTAAGTCTAGTGATTCACCCACTTGGTGCATTTAGCCAAGGGTTTAGACTTTGTCCCGTCTGCCCCGTTCTACGTATTGAGATGGTTTTCGACCAATATTGATGCATCTTTTGAATGCATTTACATTACATGCATCTAGCATTATACATGGTTTTAATGTTGACATGATGTGTATGATTTTTTTAGATGATTTGATATATTTTTTGCTACTTGTGGCTTTATTTATTATGACATTGGCTTAGGCTGTCAAATCGGAGTCATGGGTTAGAGCTTGGTGAGAAGCCACTTTATTTTTAATGCTCAAGGTTAGGTCTGGTGATTCTGCCACTTGTTGCATTATGTTAAGGGTTTGGACTGTCTCCCGTCTGCCTTGTCTTATGTATTTAGATGGTCTTCGATCAATATTGATGCACCTTGTGAGTGCAATTACAGCACTTGCATCTAGCATTGTACATGGTTTTAATTTTGATATGATATAATTGATTTTTTTAGACAATAGGATTTATTTTTTACTATTTATGGCTTTATTTGTTATGACATTTGCTCAGGCCGTCAAATAAGAGTCATGGATTAGAGCCTGGTGTGAATCCACCTTGAGCTTAATGTCCATGTTTAGGTCTGGTGATTCAGTTAGTTGGTGCAATTGGTCAAGGGTTAGGATTGTCTCCCGTTTGCCTCGTTTTATGTATTGAGATGGTCATCAACTAATATTGATGCACCCTATGAGTGCAATTGTATTACATGCATCTAGCATTATACATGATTTTAATGTTGGCATGATGTGTACGATTTTTTTAGACGATATGATTTATTTTTCATTGCAAGTGGCTTTATTTGTTATAACATTGCCTTGGGTTGTCAAATTGAAGTTGTGGGTTAGAGCTTGGTGAGAAGCCACCTTGTGCCTAATGCCCAAGGTTAGGTCTGGTGATTTAGCCACTTGGTGCATTTAGCCAATGGTTAAGACTGTCTCTCGTCTGCCTTATTCTACGTATTGAGATGGTCTTCAACCTATATTGATGCACCCTGTGGTTCCATTGCATTATAT
>JAOXJP010000008.1:3178413-3191576 GCA_025762735.1 Platanus orientalis | reverse complement strand
GTATATGATTGTCCTAAGGAAAATTGCCGTCTGGTTGGTCAAGGAAACCATTCATAAAACCATCTGGTTTTTCGAGCCTTTCCAAGGTCGGAAAATAAAGAGAATAAAAACCACTTTCTTCTTTCTGTCTAAAATGGAAGGAATACCCCAAGTTTCCAGGCAAAAACCTACAATGGCTCTTATTTGAATTTTCCAAATGACATTTGCTGCCAACCAAATGCTTGAAAATAAAAATCAGCTATTTTTTTCTTTCTGACCTCGTGTACAATCAGATAGGGTTAGAAAGAAAGTTACACTTTTTGACCAGTTACAATCTTAAAAATATTTCAAGATGGTTTTTTGGGTAACATTCTTTCGAAGCTCGATTCACCAACCAAATGGAGCAAAAGAGTATAAAGTTGGTAGATACTATGAGAAGAATAAGAATTGCTTTTACAACTCTGCAAGAGACTAAGTGGAAATAAAAATAAGGTAAGAAACTTGATGGTTATAAGCCATAGTACATTTTTTTTTTGATAAAAGAACCGTGGTACAATAGAGAAGCCAATAAAGAAATAGGGCACTAAGGTAGGAATATCATTAGATAAAATCTATAAATTTTTTTTTTTTTGAAAGAATAGTTTACAAGATAATATCAAATAAACTTGTTTTTAAAAATAATAATTAACATATGTAATATATATGCACCTCAAGGAAGATTAAATGAAAACATTAACCATTTTAGGACAACATAAATGGATTAATTCAAGAAATTACAGAGGAAAGAAATATTTATAGGAAGGAACTTAAATAGACATGTAGGAAAAGACAATAGAGAATGCGAGAGAGATTTGATAAAATTTAAGCATTTGGGGAAAGGAATTAGATGGGATATGCAATCTTAGATTAGCAATGGCATAGGATCTTGCAATAACAAAAAAAGGGTTTTCAATCTTAAATTAGCAATGACATAGGATCTTGCAATAACAAAAAAAAAGGTTTTCAAAATGAGAAAAGAACATATGGTAACTTCAAATCCATATATTCTATTTTCTGACATGTAAGTCATATGATACTTCACATAATATGACAAACCGAAACATAAAACTTTCTAGTTAACCAAAAAAAACCATAAAGTTTTCTTCATGATCTCGAAGTTTTTTTTTTTTTTTTCGGTAAGTGTTACACCTATTATAGAAGGGATGGCCATAAAATTGTTAGTTAACTACTACTCTGGAGCTTTAATTTTTATTTTTTTAAACAAGTATACTTAGGAAACTTAGTCACATACTTGTGGTAAGGCTGCAATATGGGCCAAGGTCAGCCCGAGCTCAGCCTAAAGTACAAAAGCCAAGCATATACTTGACCTGAGGGACTCAAACGAAATTCAAGCCATTATAAACAATAAAATATAAAAAAAGTGGGCTTGGGACTAAATTCGGGCATGAGCTATTAAGCTTGTAAAAGAATGTTTTATTCTATATATCATCTAATTATTTAAATTTCTTATAATATCATATGATATTAATATTTGTGATACATAGTTTTATTTGGGCCAGGCCATTTGGTCTGACCTAAGGCTTGCCTAAACTCAGCCTGAAGCTTATGTTGAGCCTGAAACTTGGACCCAAACTTGGGCCATCTCAAAATAACCTTGGCCCAATCCGTAAACTTTTGGCCAAACAAGTTAAGCTTCGGCTTATCTCTGCTCAAGTTGCAAGAATGAATTAAATGATCCATTATCTAAAATTGCTATTTTCTGTTGGAATATTTGGAAATACTGAAACTGCTTTGTCTTTAAAAAAGTGAGTTCAAGTTCTTATGTAATGAGGTGTGCTTCTAGGTTGCAAAGAGAGGTCGAATCAAATAGAATTGTTCTGATGGCTGGCTTTTCCAAAATAAATTTTGATGGAGTCTCCATCTCTTCTAAGGCTTAAGCTGAAACTAATGTGATCATTTGAAACGATGAAGGAAACTTTCTATTTGCAACAGCGGATTGTTGCTGTATGAAGTCCGCCTTGGTAGCCGGAAGTACTGCTGCTATTCATGGTTTATCATCAGCCTATTCCTTAGGGCTTAAGAATATTATCCTTGAAGGTGACTCCCTTGAAGCAGTCTGGATTTGATAGGAATAAATAAAGTCACCATAAGGTAGGACTGATACAGGGCCCGACAAATTAGTGTTGAAAAAGTGACTTACACTTTTTTGGAGATGCTTTTCACTTTTTCAATGCTGATGTGTTGGCCCGTGTCAATCCTACCTTAGGGTGACTTTAGTTAGTCCTACCAAATCCTCAGGCCCTTGAAGTCGTTACCTTCATTAAGGATGTTTTAGATTCATGTCCATGGTCTATTGGAAGTAGCATCAGTGTTTGGTGAATTATGTAGCTTGCTTAAAGCCCACTTTAGGTTAGAGGGTACTTTATCCTTGTTAGGGGGTGTCAACGAGCTGAGCTGAGCCAAGTATCACTCAGCTTGGTTCAAGCTTGTCACGCAAGGATTTGGTTCAGGCTCATCATGAGCACGAGGTGCCAAGCTCAGGTTGGGTCACTAAGACTGAGGTGAACTCAGGCCCACCTACTCAAGCTTACTATTCCAGGCTCAAATCTTAAGTTCGATACAACATCAGGACCCCGGATAGGATATTCCTTTTCCCTCATCCTATGCCAGGATAATTCAAGAGACCTGGATATACGAGGATTCCAAACTCTTGGGTTTATCTAATTGACTTCTGGTTAGATCAAGACTTCTATAGAATGATGCATTCCATATGAAATCAAAAAATAGCCGCACCATATATACTACAGTTTGTCCCGAGTTAGTCTAGGATTTCAGTAAGGAGGCAGAGATGGGATACCTACTACCAAAGGCGAAAGATATAGCTAGTTGAAACAGGACCAACAGTTCATTTTGGGTGCTTCTATTTACACCACACATATTTCTAACCTCCCCTTACTTAATTTTTTTTTGTTTCTCCTTTTATACCCCTTCCTCAACTTCCTCCCTTACCTAAAATACCCCTCCCCTCCCTCTCTCTCTCAAACCCTCACCCCTCCCTTTCCGACGCCGGCAGCTCCTCCGGCGGCAACCCACCCCCTTCTTCTCTCTTCCTCCCTCCCTCTCCCGCACCACCCCTCTCTCTCTCTCTCTCTCTCTCTCTCCTCTTCCTCTTCTTTTCTCTCTCTCCCTCTCCCTCTCTTCTTCTTCTTCTTTTTTCCTCCCTGAGGACCTGTTCGTACCTATAGGCCGAATAGGTCCCCGCTGCCGGAAAAAAAAAGAGATAGAGAGGGAGAGGGAGGGAGAGAGAGAGGGAAGGAGGGAGAGAGAGAGAGAGGAGGAGGGGGTGCAAGAGAGAGGGAGAGAGAAAGAAGAAGAGGGAGAAAAAGAGAGAGGGGAGAGAGAGAGAGGAGAGGAGGGGGCGTTACAACTGCCAAAGAAGGTGTTGCAGCCGTCGGTGCTGAGTGGAAGACTGGAGTGAAGGTGTGAGAGGGAGGGGTTTAGGTAGGAGAGGATTAGGAGAGGGGGTATAAAAGGAAAAGAAATGAGGGTGAGGGGAGGTTAGAAATTTTATCGGTACAAATAGCAGCTCCCCATATTATAGCAAACTGCAAAATTTTCTATGATCAAAATTGATGTAATCAAATGTGTAATCATACCACATATTGACATGTGGCATGCATAGGGTTAAAAGTGTCGAAAGGTGTTCATTTCAAAAAATAGATATCCAAAAAGAGCCTTCAAATTAAAAAATACATCATGTATCAGTTTGTGGTGCGAGGTTGGATTTGATAAGACAACTTAGAGAGTGGCTAAAGTTGGAATGACATCGCAGAAAAAGTGAAGTACACTTTTGGGGGGGTATTTTTTCACTTTTGGCCCTGATGTCATTCCAACTTTAGCCACTCTCTAAGTTGTCTTACCAATCCGTTTTACCTATGGTGCACATTATACCAAATTGCTTGAATATGGTGCCTCTTTTTAGTCTCCTTTTTAGACACCTACCTTTTTAAATGAACACTTTTAATCCTATCCACACCACTTGTCAGCCCGTAGTGTGGTCACACCAATTTTGGTCACAGAAAATTTGGTCCCTTCTTTTAAGCAGTCCAGTGGAAAACCATCTATGAATGTGTGGGTTGATATCACCTGGGTAGACTAAAGAATTGCCCAGAGGCTTTCTTCTCCTCTAGGACTAGATTGATGAACTCTCATCTCCATCGTTAGGTACCTTCCTTCTGTTAATAATTTCTATGATCTCTTTATTTTATTTTATTTTGTTTTGTTTTTTACCTTTTAATTGTCTATCGAATATGATGTGAAATCTGCCAATCTGATCCCCAATCCCATAACTCAATTTCTAAATTAGGGTTTTTGTTCAAGCTGGTTCTTCGTTGTTAATTGATCTATGTTTAGGGTTTTGTTTTTGGATCACGTACCTATTCGGAAGCTTTAGGCACCATGAATTGATCTTTTTTCTTTGCTTTTTGTTTAATCGATGGAATATGAAACTTCGAATTTGGGTTTATGGTAGAGTATATTATGGGTTCGATTTTGCTTGAATTACAGTGTTTTTTGTATTTTTTCACACTCATTATATTTTTCTTATTATTTGAAATCTTGTATAAAGTATGATCATAACTCTTGTGCATTTCTATACTATCTAAAAGGTAGGAATTCCATGGGATTTGGAGTGGAAACTCTATTTATTTGATTACATAAACAAATTTATGTCGAGAAATGAACCACTCAATCATGAGTTAGTAGGTTTTTCTGTAGGGATTTAACCTTAAAGGAATACATAGATTTCACTTATTAAGTTAATTTGAGTTGATAGATCAATCAATAGACAAAAAGGGCAGAACCCAGAAGTATTATTTAGTTGGGGGGAGCAATGCCGTCTCAAAAGATTGAAACAGGCCATCAGGACACTGTTCATGATGTGGTCATGGATTACTATGGCAAGCGTCTCGCAACTGCATCTTCTGATACCACCATTAAGATAATTAGGGTAAGCAATTCCTCTACTTCCCAGCATCTTGCCACTCTGAGTGGTCATTAAGGTCATGTTTGGCAGGTCGCCTGGGCTCACCCGAAGTTCGGATCCATCCTTTCTTCTTGTTCCTATAATGGGCGAGTGATAATTTGGAAGGAAGTTAACCAGAATGATTGGACCCAAGCTCATGTTTTTGATGATCATAAATCCTCTGTCAATTCAATTGCTTGAGCTCCTCATGAATTAGGCCTCTGCTTGGCTTGTGGATCCTCTGATGGGAATATCTCAGTCTTTACTGCCAGGGCTGATGGTGGTTGGGATACTGCGAGGATCGACCAGGCTCACCTAGTTGGTGTCACTTCTATTTCATGAGCTCCATCGACGGCTCCTGGTGCTCTTGTTGGATCGGACCTGCTTGACTTTATTCAGAAGCTTGCATCTGGTGGTTGTGATAATACTGTGAAGGTGTGGAAGCTTTACAATGGAAATTGGAAGATGGATTGCTTCCCTGCCCTTCAGATGCACATTAATTGGGTGAGGGATGTTGCTTGGGCATCCAACTTGGGTCTTCCCAAGTTTACTATTGCTAGCGCTTCACAGGATGGGACAATAATTATATGGACCGTGACCAAGGAAGGAGATCAATGGGTGGGTAAGGTATTGAAGGATTTTAATACCCCAGTCTGGAGGGTCTCATGGTCGCTGACTGGAAACATTTTGGCTGTGGCTGATGGGAACAACAATGTAACACTGTGGAAAGAAGCAGGGGATGGGGAGTGGCAACAGGTGATAACAGTTGAGCCCTCGATTCCAGGTCCAGAGTTCATCTCTTGCTGCAATTATATCATGTTTTGGTTTTCTTTCTTTATACCATATAGAGGGGCCTTTCTCATTTCTTTTTTCTTTCTTGATTTTCTTTTTTAATTTCATGGAGATGGACAATTTGCTAAATATTGTTTAGGTTAGAACTATTACTTCTACCAAAGTTGGGTTGAAAGAAAATAGGGGTTGAGGAACAGTTCCTAAACCCTTTTCCATTTTTATTATTTGGATTATTAGAAGATCTTGCCAACATGCATAGAATTTTGTTCCATCACTTCTCTTTAACCTGATTTTTAATTTGTCACCACTCTCTTTTTGGAAGGCTTCCATTTGCATGCTCATGTTTGTAACTTTTGATGTTAAATCTCTACGATGCACACATATTGAGATTTCTGTGATTCTTAAGGGTTGTATATTGACCTGTCATTGTGAGCCTAGAAGTAGGGAGAGTATCCTGAACTATTTTTTGGTATTGCCTTTGGAGTTAATAACTTAAATATAAATACTTCTAGAAGAAGGCATGGTGAGTTGCAACCTTTCGAGGATGTGTCCTAAGAGCTTTGCAGCCTCTATTCTAAGGTTCTTTCCATGTTGTATGGCTTTACATCTCAGTTGTCTTCTTGCCAGGGGCTTAAGTTTTAGGATTGAAGTTCGATTATTTCCCAATGATTTTCTTTTTGGTGCTTTTTCTTTTTGGGGGTTGTTTTGTGTAGAGGCTTAGGGGTTGTCTATTTATACCTCTTGTGCTTGTAGTCCACCTTTTTTCTTAATATATTTCTTTATCCAACAAGAAAGAAGTTGAAGTTGAATTCCTTTAGAAGAAAGCATTGTGGAAGGAGAATTATTAAATCAACAACAGAGCAATAGGTATGCGTGTGTAGTGCAATCTGGAGTTCTGTACAGATGAGGGTAGCTCTTGGTTCCTGTGGTTGAGTCAAGTCCAAGCTCTGATGACTCTCATAGGTTTTCTGAGTTGTAACTTGAGAACCATGGGATCCCACTGTGACTTGACCTAATTTGGATACAACTCTTTTATATTTATTTATGTATTATTAATATTATTTGTTTTATTTGGGGGGATTATATAGTGTTATTAATCTAAAAATTTATTGCTCTGTGTGCAAGACCATTTGTATTGTCAAAGTAATGCATTGCATCTCTTTTAAGTATGGTTTGAGAATTTAAATCTTGACTTTTAGTCTTGTGTCCTAGTAGACTGATTTATCTCCCTCTTCTTGATATATTTCCTTTATCATCAAGTTTTATTGACACTATACTATTTATAAAAAAAAGTTTTATTGACACTATACAATGAGTCTCAAACATTAATACAAGTCTGTTCCTTATTAGAAAGAAGAATAAAAGATTTATTTTTTAGTCTTTAGTCCAACTTTTTCTTTCATCCACCCCTTTTTTGTAACATAAATGCCCTCAGTGAATTTCTTATTACAAAAAAGATTACACCTGATCTCTCTGAAAAATCGACTTGATCATTAATGCTTTGTAATGCATGACTATACAAAATATTCAATCCCAACTACAAGTTGTCAAATTGTGTCTCATTTTGCACCTCAAACCACTAGCAGTTTCTTCTATGTTCTGCAACTTCTCAAGTTTGGTCTCAACACTGATGACTTTACTTTTCCAAGGGTTTGATACAAAGTCTGCATGCCACCCATGTACTTTAGGGGCCTACAAAAGAAATCATATGCACTCAACCCTCTAAATGCTATGTTTAATATGGTAATAACATTTAATGCTAAATATGTTTTTGAGGAACCAACTTTGTTACATAATGCATATCTTATAAACTCTAATATGCTAATGAATAGTTTTTTTAGATGTTTTAATGTATTACCTGTTACAATAGAAATTTCAATTTATGCTATATCATATATATATATTATGTGAGTGACATTTATCTCCAATTGTATACTTACATACCATATATTGTGTATGTATCCCTTATACCAAAATAGAATTTGTAGTAATCTTTTAGATATGCCTTGTAGTTTCTTATTTGCCATCTTCCTAAAAATATAAATTCTTTCATGTATGGCTCTAGAATTAGAGAGGCAACTGTCATTGAAGGAGTAACATTTATTGCCCATCCTTTGTGTATTTGCATCCTCTTCCCTTTGCAGAAATTCCTATAGAATTGCAGTTTCTTTGTGTTTTCCGATTCATTCCTTTGTGCTAAGTGGGCAAAGGCATGTATATATATGCAGGGGAAAGAATCCCAACTGCATTTTTCATACTTTTGTTGAAGAAAAACATATTTTTCTATCTTAAGCAAGAAAAACAGTTGAAAATTATAAATTAAGTGTCCCCTTCTTTTTCTTCCCTTTGTCTACTCTCTTTTCATTTTCCCTCTTTAATAAAATTCCATGGTAATCATCAAATATATATATAGGCGCAATAGGAAGTGGTCTTCGGGAGATAATGGGTTCAACCCATAGATTCCAATCTTTCTTCTTCTTCTTCTTCTTCTTCTTCTCTCTCTTTGAGAAAGAGAGAATGGGTTCAATCCATAGTTTCCAATCTTCCCATTTCCAGAAGCAAGTGAAATTATGATTGCAACATTGAGGTGATTCCTAGTTTTCCTTTTACCTTTAAACAAAATCAAAATAGAAGATTTGTATTTCTTTGGGATAAGCTTGTTATCATCCATTATTGTTTTTCAGTACAAGTATGTCTATTATCAATAGCTTGTCCTCCCATAGAGTCCTAAACAAGATTTCAAGGCAACAAACCATGTTTAAAGGCTATGGTGTTATGGCTTATTAAATTACCACAATAATCTAAACCATTGGATTGATTAATACATCTAAGGGTAAACTAAGATTTAGTAATCAAACATAGAAAATTGAAGATTTGCATGTGCAACTAGATGATTTTTTATGGCCATAATAGTTGAAAAACTATTAGCACAAAATCCAAAGCACTCTATGCCTTCACCGATTCTAACAACCTATTTAATTACGTGAGCAGTGTAATCATCCGCAAGCTCCCTCTTTCCCATTTTCCTTCACCAACCTAGTACTAGATAGGGCTGTCAACTGTCTGCCTAAGCATCTGTATTCGATTCGATTAAGACGAATATGGATGTGATGTAGAATAAGAGTCCATAAGAAAGAAAGAAGATAAGGTAGAAGAAGAGAAGAGATGGATGGTAGAATACTCACATCATGTGAGGGGTTAAGAGAAAACTTGGGATACCACACCCATTTCAACACACACGCGTATTCTTTTCAAAAAATCATCTTCAACTAACTCCTAAAACTAATCCTAATTGTAACTAACACCCTGACTAAAAAGCCTTATTACAAAAACACCCTTAGTATCATAAAATCTGATAAAAATATCCCAAAAACCAGAAATTAAAAAACCAACTATGAAGGTCTATTAGACCTTTTCCAAACCCTCTCTTGGGCCTTGATCTTGGGCCTCCAAAGTGGGTATTTGTTGTTCAACCAGTGAATAGCTGCTGCATCAACTCCCCCCCTCTGAAAAAAAACTCAGTTCCGTTGAGTTAGGATGGGGACTAAGGATACCATCACCTCCAGGAATCCGATGAAACAAGTATGCTCTAGCTATTTTCTTAAGCTTGATGTTCCCCATGTCTAGACAAGGAACCATAATCACTCTCTTCTTATCATGTAAAAAAGAATAAGTGTTTTTGAAACCACAGTGCTGCACCTTTTTTATCATATAACCACAGCTTTCCAAGTAATATATGACATACTTTAAGTGGTAGTACATCACATAAAACCTGCTCAGTAAACCCGTCAATCTTATAAGTAATCATGTACTTTTCCCGAATCTTCATATTAGTATTGTTTATCCATGCAACCTTGTAGGGTTCAGGATGTGATTTAGTTTTCAAAATCAACTTCTTACAGGCTTCTTCAAACACAACATTGGCACAACTTCCCCCATCAATGACAAGTGAGCAAAGTTATCCATTACATTGAACTCTAGTCTGAAAAATACTATTCCACCTCCAATTCTCATAATCTTTGATATCTTTCGTAGTCAAGACAGGGCGTAGAATAAGCATAGGACCATCCTATTGCTCCAAACATTGTTGCGCAAGATCATTCTCGGCCTTCAAAATCATATCCTCAGTTGGCATATACACCTCTACATCCTTATCTCTCAGATGTAGCCTGCTTATCTGCAACTCCAATGACATGCTGAGGACACTGGGTAGATATATGGTTAAGACTTCCACATTTAAAACAAGTCATTTTACCCCCTGACTAGAAGACACTGACTGCCTGGCTCTAGGTGGTGTTAAATCTCTGTTGGGTTTAGATGTTGCTATAGAAGCTCCACTAGGTTGTGGCCTAGATACTGGTTTGCTCATGGAACTACCATATGTTTGGCTTACTGCCCTATTCGAACCATCAAATAAAGTTCTCTTGGATGGGATTCCCAAGAGTCCTTCCATCTGATAAGCAATCTACACTGCCTCATCTAAAGAAGGTAGTCTAGAAGAACACAATCCAGTCACAACCTGAAGATGTAAACTTCGCCTATACATAGCCACCACAATCTCATCTTCTCATCTGGTCTTGGCTCGTGCTAAAAAGCCATAAAATTGGGATGTGTACGCCTCAATTGTAGTAGATCCCTGCTGCAACTGCATAAGCTCTAGATGAGCTTTCTGCCAAGTGCTTTAAATCTCAAACCATCTCTTCATGGCTGCTTTCAAGTCCTCCCAATTTTTCAGAATACCCAGTCTTCTATGTTCTTCCTTGTAATTCTCCCACCAGATGCAGACTGTGTTTTTTAACTTGGCTTTAGCAAACTGCTGTCTTTTGTTCTCTGGGATATCATGCCAAGTGAAAAATGCCTTAACACTGTGGATCAAATCATGGAAAATATCTGGATCTTGATGTCCATAAAAATCCTGCACCTCCAGCCTCACATGCCTATCCAATTCATGATGACTTGCATAATACATATAATCTCGATCTCCATAGCCACGCCTATGCTGATCAATCCACTCATATTTGACTTGATCATATCTGGGTTACTTAAGTCTATCCTGATCATATCTGGACTGCTCAAATCTAGTTTGATCCTGCTTGGGATAATTGATCTCATGCTGAGTCTGATGACTTGTCCCAATACTATGCACACTATGCGTTTACCCCGAAGGAGATTGCTTTGACTGGTTACTATCATTTTTCGGTAGAACTGATTGGTTATTTGTAGTAGATGCATCTAAAGGAGGTAACCTAGCCATAAGATCAGCAAACATCTTGCGTGTCTCTTGTTGCATTTGATTAATCCTGGATGTGAGCTTGGAGTCTAAAGCTCCCAATTCTTATCTAAGGCTTTGAACATCTTCCTTTATAGTTCAAATGTCTGCACTATGCTCATCCACTATACTGAAGAGTGTATTAATGGTGTGAACCATGTTTGCCTCTTGAGAAATTTTAAGACACAAGAAATCCAAAGAAGGAAATTCCTAAGAACCCAACTAGATAGGACTTAGTTGGAACCTAGCTTTGATACCAAATGATGTGGGGATGCCTGGGAAAGGCAGTTAATTCCTGTGGGTGTGGGCCCTAATAGCATCTAAAACAACACTTTAAATCAAGAATAGACCCAAGAATATGTTCTGGAAAAATTCTGGGCAGAATGATTAGGTTAATCAAAAAACAACAAAATCTTAGGAGATTCAAAAGGACTTTAGAGAATTAAAGGAGTAGTATATAGGTGTAGAAAACTGATTTAGGACATCAGTCAGGAGATGGGCTTGATGTCTGCAGGAAATTTCAGAGAAGATTTAACTCTCGGGTAGGTCAAATTAGGGATAAATACAATACTGTTTTGGGTAAAAACGGAGAACTGTTTAGGGTTTACAAGAGGGTCAATTCAAAGGCTGAAATAAAGGGACACAAGGAGGCTTAAGGTCAACAAACTCAAGCTGATTTGGAGGGTTGATTTTGCATAAATCAGAGGGCTGATTTCAGGTGCAAATATGATGCTTGTTAGATTTCAATATAAGGATTGACATAGGGTATTATAGGGGATTGTTAGAGGTTCTAAATAATGGTAGATTTAGTTAAGTTTCTGGACTAGGATTTAAGGGTAACAGTGTCAGGTTTGGGGTACTAATGGGTGAAGTGTGGGGCCCAATTTAAGCTTAATCAGGGACTGAAATAAAAGAGAAAACAATGGGATAAATAGGTTTAAAACATGCTAGTTTTAGTGGGTAAAGAAAGGGACTGATTGGGGGAAGAAGTGGGTTTCAGTCTGGTGTCTGGAATAGAAAGGTTGGTGTAGTAGTAAGTGCCACAATGTATGTTTAATTGTGGGTTTAGACTATTATTAGAAGTCAACAAAGGTATGGGTTAATAAGTGCTACCGCCAGGAATGAAGATTAGGGTTCTTGATTGGAAAATTGGAATAAAGAATTGGTTATTTTGGAGTCCACGACTTGGACAGGTACCCTCTCTCTCACTTTCTCTCTCTTCTACTATGTGTTTTTCTCTTCTTCTTTCTCTATTGATCTTGACTCTTGCTCTAGATTTCTTGATGATTTCTGTTCCGAGTATACTGTTATTGCAAATCTTGATTTAAGATTCATTGAAGAATCAATCTTTATTGATTCTTGAATTTGGAAATTTACAGAAAAGCAAATTCTCACCTTTCTTCAATTCTCTAATCAAGAACCCCAATCTTCATTCCTTGCGGCAGCACCTATTAACCCATACCTTTGCTGACTTCTAACAGCAGTCTAAACCCACCATTAAACACACCTTACGACACCTACTACTACACCAATATTTATATTCCAGACACCAGATTGAAACCCACTTCTTCTTTAATCAGTCCCTTTCTTTACCTGCTAAAATCAGCATGTTTTAAACCTATTTACCCCACTATTTTCTCTTTTATTTCAGTCTCTGACTAAGCTTAAACTGAGCTTCATACTTCACCCATTAGTACCCCAGACCTGACACTGTTACCCTTAAATCCCAGTCCAAAAACTTAACTAAATCTTTCACTATTTAGAACCTCTAATAGTTCCCTATAATACCCTATGTTAGTCCTTATATTGAAATCTAACAACCATCAGAGTTGCACTTGAAATTAGCCCTCTGATTTATGCAGAATCAACCATCCAGATCAGCCGGTGTCTGTTGATCTTAAGCCTCCTTGTGTCCCTTTATTTCAGCCTTTGAATTGACCCTCTTGCAAACCCTAAACATTTCTCTGTTTTTACCCAAAACAATATTCTATTTATCCTTAATTTGACTTACCCAAGAATTAAATCTTCTCTAAAATTTCTTGCAGACATCAAGGACATCTCTTGACTGATGTCCTAAATCAGTTTTCTACACCTATATAT
>JAOXJP010000008.1:3160564-3175483 GCA_025762735.1 Platanus orientalis | reverse complement strand
TCACTGCTTCTTATCAGGGGTGGACACATCAGTGTTGAAAAGTGATTTTCACTTTTTTGGGGGGGTGCATATTCACTTTTGGGAGCTGATGTGCCAGCCGCCTGACAAGGAGCAGTGGTGGTTAGCATTCGTTAAGGTGAGCATTTTTTATCCATTCACATAATGGGCATTATGTCTCATAATAGTTAATAGTGGTCGAGATTATCACTGTTATGGCCATTGATTTGTTGCCATGACCTTGATCTGCAATAAGGCTTTTGTTGTTGTTGTTGTTGCATTTGAAAAATGGAGTGCTCAACCATTAGATCAATGTGTTAAGTTTCTCACAGTATTCCTGGTCCAATCATCCAAAGAAGAGTTAGACAATTGAATACATGTAGTGAGAAAGGATTAAGGATATTCATATCCTATCTGATCTTATCAGTGAATCATTTTCGTAGGTGCATCTGAAATCTGAACTCTGCTAATGGTGGGGGTTTACAAATTACAAGGACCTTAGCAAAACCATCCATCCATTAAAGAGAATCAATACCACTGACTAGAAACAATGCAGATGCAGTAAATTGGTAGTTACAAAGTTAGGGCCATTTTATGCACAATGCAGTTGGATGTCCCAAAACCAA
This sequence comes from Platanus orientalis, assembly GCA_025762735.1. Classification (NCBI taxonomy): domain Eukaryota; kingdom Viridiplantae; phylum Streptophyta; class Magnoliopsida; order Proteales; family Platanaceae; genus Platanus; species Platanus orientalis. The sequence continues at coordinate 3,174,860 of JAOXJP010000008.1, read as the reverse complement.
TGGTCCTTGAACTGGTCCCCCTCTGCTGTTGTGCTGCATGTGTGCTGCCTAGTCTTGAATATTAGTAATTGGGATCTCCAATCCCGATCTTGATTGCCCGATCTGACCATTAACCCTTAAATATCACCCACCGAGCTGGATTGGAATTAATCAATCCAATAGAACTCTGATGCAATTTCGATCTTTGCGATGTTGAGATCGTCAACTGATTCGATGGGGGAAAAGATCTGCTGCACCCAAGACAGGATGTTCTTCTGTGTCCCACAAGCAAAAGGTGAGGTGTATAGGGTTAAGAGTGTAAAAACGGTTTTCAAATGAAAAAATAGGTACCCATAAAAATGGTGGCGAGGATTTTCTACCGATGCAAACCTCCGCCGAGGTCAAGGGGCGGCCACATCAGCGTCAGAAATGATTTGGCCGCCCATTTGACCCTCAGCGGAGGTTATAGGAGGATAAAGCGTCAGCGTATAAAATCCAAGCCGTAAAAATAGGGTGTATAGGGTTAACACAAAGAGAGAGAAAAGAGTTCAAATGAACATTTGCTCCTCTTTTAAAAGAGGCACCAAATTCAAAGACCACGAGTCAGGTTGTAGTGTAGGGACACTGAGGAACATACTTTTCCAGGGCATTTTTGGAAAAATAAAAAAGGATCGCGGCTGGTTAACGGCAAGAATCATGCATGTTACAAGAAACACCCTCAAACGGGAGAATCGTTGAGGTTACTTTTGGTAATTTTCCTCCCCCGCGCGCCTTGAGATCTGAATTTGAATTCCCGCGGCCTGTTCAAAATGAACCCGCTCCGAAGCAAAAATGTCTCGGAGCCAAACCTTTTTTTATTTGAATTCCTTAACTCGCCGTGTGTAATCTCCCTCGCCTTTCAACGGTCTCAATCATTTTCCCTCTTTAAAATCTCCCCATCTCTTTCTCTACTTCTCATCCTCTTCCCTCCTTTCAACCCAACGATAATTTCTTCTCTTCGGTGCTGGATCTACAACACAAGATTATAGAAGAAACGGGTGGGAAATTTCTCTGCGTTTGATTTGATCCTTTCTTCAAGAAGATCAACACAAGAATAAGCAGATCAGGAAGGAGATGTCGTCATCGTCTGCGTACCGAGAATCTGAAACTAGGCATCATACGTATAGCAGAAAGCAGAAATCTTTAGGACTTCTGTGCTCCAAGTAGTCCTTCTTTCTCTCTCTCTTTCGTTGGTTCTATTTTGTGTAGATCTTGCTCCTTCTAAATTTTTTTTTTTTTTTTTTCTGTGATGATTTTGCACAGTTTCTTGAGCTTGTACAATCGAGATGACGTTGAATCGATTGGATTGGATGATGCGGCGCAACGATTAGGTTTTTATCCGATTCTCTTTATCTATTTTTAATGCACCTCCTTTTTGGGTTTCTAATGTTTGATTTATTGATCATGTTATCTTAATATTTCTGGGGTTTCAGGAGTTGAGCGGAGACGGATCTATGACATTGTCAATGTTTTGGAAAGCGTTGGAGTAAGATCTTTGATCCTTTCTTCCCCTTTGTTCTAATTCTGTTGTTGAATTAAGCTAGGTCTAAGCGTTTTAGATTTTTGATTTGTTTAGGTTCTAGCAAGGAAGGCTAAGAATCAGTACTCTTGGAAAGGATTTGGAGGAATTCCTCAGGCTTTAAAGGAACTTAAGGTAATATTGTTGTGACTTTCTTGGATTTCATGAGGTTCAAGAGTGGAAGGTTTTGCAAATGTGCCCAAACTTCTCTTACTGATTGTTGATTAGGAGGAGGCTTTGAGGGAGAACTTTTTTGTTACCTTAGATTCCTGCAACTACACAAAAGTATGTTATTTAGGATTTGATCTGCCTCTTCCCCTTTACATACTCTGGTTTTCGTTTTGTAACTTTTAAGTGAAATTCTCTCTTTTTAATTTTGCACTCTAGATTTCAAATGACGATGAAGATGAAAGAACTTTTGATTCCAACTTTGCAATTAGGGAAGACAAATCAAGCCCCAGCTCTCTTTTTAAGGCTTCTTCATCCTCCAAATCAGGCAATTTTCCTTTTTTTTTTTCCTGTTCTTTTATTTTATGATTATCCACAGAAGACATGCACCCATCTTAATTATCAACATTCACCAGCCACCCATTATGTAATCCATTAAGAAATATAATTTTGTTTGACAGACCAGTTCACTGGTTTTCGAACTTTTACCAGTTTTAATTTATTTTCCTTGGATGTTTAATTGTACAGATAACAGAAGAGAGAAGTCTCTGGGCCTTCTTACACAGAATTTTGTCAAGCTTTTTCTCAGCTCTAATGTAAGCTGAGATTTTGACATTGTTTTTTGTGTCATTTTTCTGCGTCTAATTTCTCCCATTTATTAATTCTTCCCATTCCCTTTTCTTTTCAGTTGGATCTGATCTCCCTTGATGATGCTGCAAAGATATTGCTTGGCGACACCCACAATTCTTCACAGATGAGAAGTAATTAACTTTCCCTCATATTATTTTATTCTAAAGATTATATTGCCTGACATGAAAATGAAGAAAAGGAAAAAAAAATCATTTTCCATGACTAATACTCTATTTATAAGATAACTCTGCAGCAAAAGTTAGGCGATTATATGAAATTGCGAATGTGTTGTAATCCATGAATCTAATTGAAAAGGTAAAATACTCCCCCCCCCCCCCCCACCCTCCCCCAATCCTTTTGAGAACAGAATACCTGAAATAGGTTTTAAAAAAATTATCCTCAAAATTCCATTTGCAGACCCATCATGCAGAGAGCAGGAAACCTGCATTCAGGTGGATGGGGACAAAAGGAAAACCTGACAACGGGTCTGTCAGTTCTTTGGATTTGAAAGAGTCTAGGAAAAGAGTGTTCGGGACTGAGATAACAAATGCCAATTTGAAGAGGAACAAAGTTGTTCCTTTGACTGATGAGAAGGCTAACCAGAGTACAAACATGCAAACGCAATTGCAATTGAATTGTGAAAATTTGGCAAATGACAGAAACCTGATTGAGCAACAGCCAAAGCAGACATCCAAAGGTTTTGTATTTGGCCCTTTTAGTCCTGTTTGTATGCCTAAAGTTGGCGACTCTGGCAAGGACAATGTGAAAAGGGTTCGAGACTGGGAGAACTTGGCTTCTTACCGTCCTCAATATCACAACCAAGGTATCTTATACCCCTTTGTTTCACTTGTTAATAAAATGGTTGAGTTTTCACTTTATAACATTGTTCACCATCCTACTTGAAGGTTTGTATGTCACATTCTTATTGCTTTCTGAGTTACCCCACAACAGCAATGCATTCCATTTGCAATTCTTTGCTTATATGGTGTACAATGTGGGTGATCCAACATTTGACATATTTCCATTCAAAGATCACACAGCTGTGCAACTGTGTTGACAATCTTTGGTTCAGGAGCTTCACAATTAGAACAGGGAAAAAAAAAAGGTACTTTTAAGTCAATGTGCTTTCCTTGCACTCCTAGGAAGATGCCCTTTTTGTTTTGTTTTCTCTCCTTCCATTTTGCCTACATGGTCTCAGTTAACATACATCACCTCTTCCCTCCATGGCTTAAAAGGGTCTAAATTGAACTTACAAAATTTTGCTTTATTAAATCCATCAATATATTGAGCTGGAGATCTGGATCATCTAATATGAGTGTCCTAGTAGGTCACACTAAATTGTCATTCCTAGTTGCCTAATTCATGGACCTTTCTTAGTCTTTGAAGTTTAGATCAAGATTAGATTCTTTAGAGATCATCTCATTTAGTTTTTTTTGGGCTATCCCATCTTGTAATATGTGGCCCACCAGTTGATGGGTTAGTAAGTCTACATTATAGCTGGATGAAATTTACATACTACCATCTTATAGATAGATTGTTTCATTAAAAAAAAAAAACTGTTTCAGCCAACTGATTTGAAGGGTTTTGTGAATGGTGTTGCAGCTTTGAGCGACCTTTTTTCTCATTACATGGAGGCATGGAAGTCGTGGTACGTAGAAGTTGCCGGGAAGCAACCAATCGAACAGTTTTCTTGACGCACCTGTCTTCAATTCTCAGTAGTGTATACATGTGCAGCTGTGAAATGCCATTTTTCTATCTTCTTGTTGAGAAAGAACAGATTGGCCCTAGGTTGAGTGTATATATCTCAATGCACCAACTAGAATGGTTATCCTTAATTCCATTTTATCATCACATTGACCCCCTTTTTTTCTTAGTTACAGCATTTGATGACATATGAAGATGTCTACATATAATGTTATCTTCTTTTGATCTTTAATGTGACCTTTTTCTTTGGTTTATGGCTAAGAATTTTACGATGGTTTGCTATGTCTTTAATTGTGAATGGATTGCTACTTTGATGACCTCCCAACCTCTGATTTAGTGCAAGGAAAAAGAAGGTATCAACTTAAGAGAAAGACCTTGATTTCATGGCATATATGATGCTTGATCCTTATTAATTGGGACCATTAAAATTTTGGAAAGACCTTGATTTCATGAGTTATGTCTTGAAGTACGATTAGAATAAACTTAACAGCCACCTTCTGGTAAACAAAATATGCTACTCGAGGGAGGACGTTTTAATGGTTTGTCAGGGTTTTCATACGTTTGCACTTGGCTGTGCTCAAGCTCCAATATACCCCAGCCTTAACAGACAACTTTGGGAATAGAACATTTGCTTCGGTTTTATATTTATTTATTGATTTTGTGGAACATGCCAGCTCTACAGAGGGATGCTTTTGTCAATTCAAACCATATATTTAATAGGTGTCCTATTGGACTAACCATATGAATGGAACCCGTTAACCTTACACAGACTTGATTGTCTGATCCAATTGTTGAAACTGCAGCACTTGACCACAAGACCTAGATACGACATTCATCGCATCAAGGGGGTTTGTTTACCGTCTATACATAGTGAATGATTATCATTAAGCTGTTTACTGCTGGCTCTCACCAGGTCCCTCAGTCCATCTCTTTTTTCAATCTGTTTTATTAACTACTACAATAGGGTTTCACATTTCATTTTAGGTTAATTGTTGGGTTTTGTGGAAGATTTTCTTTTGTTGGTTTGACTCGAATTGAGTATTAACCATTCTAAATGAGCACAGGAAACTGGAAAAAACTGAGTTGAATTCAACAAGAACCTGTTTGTTCTCTCATCAAGGAATGTGGAATTCATGTCATTGCGCGAAGAGGATGGTGTTTGCTCCCCTTGCTCCCTTTAATTAACGCTAACCTTTGCTCAGTGTCAGGGAGCGGGCACATCAGCACTGAAAAGTGATATGCGGCCCCCCAAAAAGTGTAAATTACTTTTCGACACCTATGTGTCCACCCCGACACCGAGCGGAGGTTAGCGGTTTTTAGGGGAGCAGACAATCCACTCGCCATTGCGGGACATGGTTGCGTCCTCTTGTTTGAAGGTTTCTTCTTATGCCTCTATTCAAGGGATATGGGTGTAATGGATTGCCTAGTTTGTAAGCATGATATACACTTTCGAGTATTAATACTGGCACCAGTAGGAAACGGAACCAGAGTCATGAACTGCAGCCACCCTCTAAAGTTTAATCCTACATATAGCCAATTCATTCTTTGAAGAAGCCTTTTGGTTCTGGTGGACCCTCTCCAAGACTCCATTGATATTATGCTTCAATTAGTCCAGTTGCATTCTTCAATCTTCTCTTGTATGACTTTGATAACAAATACAAAAGTTTTATTAATCCTGGGGTTGACTTTAATACCTTTCCATGCTTATTATGATTTTTAAAAATGGCTTACACTCCTAAAATACACAGGAGCTAACAAAGAGCTGTATGTGCCGGCAATTTTTTTTGTATTTAATGCTAAGGAGGTACACATCTGGCTGCTTGTTGCATAGCACTGTGACGGGCCATCCTCAGCAGGTTCCTGTCTGTGTTTTTGTTACTTATTTCTTGCTCTTACATTTTTTTTGTGATAAACTCACCCACACGGGAACTCCACGCCAAAAGTGATCACATCTGTTGGTGTAACTGAGGACCCTCATACACAAACCCAGCCCAATGATGTGGGACTAAACACACGCCCAAGGTCTTGCTTTTTTTTTCCCTTTCTTTCTGATAAACTCAAACACAGGGGAACTCTACAATTGACACCAAAAGTGATCACAGGCTTTGGGGTAAGGGAGGACCCTCACACACAAACCCTTGACTTGTAACGCCAGGCCGTGACTGCACAGATTCAGTTGGAAACCCATTCAGGCAGCCACAGGGAGGAAAGTGGGGAATGAAAGATTTCTGTGTTTCCCCCTTGCTAATCTTAGTTCATTTTTCGGATGTGAACTAGGTGCTTTGAGCTCATGCAACCGCTTGGAGAACCGATGTTTATGATTTAAATGCATTATTCACGTAGAGTTGTCAATCCAAGTGAATGCCAGCAAAACTTGCTACAACAGATCACTCTTATTTCAAAGCAGAATATTAGAGCTTCCCTTAAATCAAGCATTTTACTGAGGGAAATGCTGCAGTTATGTTGAGAAAAAGCAACTACGCATATTCATAATTACAGTAGTAAAGGCAACAATTTATAGTTAACCCCACTAAATTAAAATCCTGAATTGGCGGGTATCCTCTGCAAACTTGCAAGCTCTAGTATTGAGCTCTAACGCACGGCCTGTTGACATCGTCAGACTTGAGGTGGTCTTCGTTACAGTTCTGTTGTCTATAATTTTCAACATCTGCACAAATCAAATCTTGGTATAACAATTTGATAATTCCCTTTTCAATGCATCAAGGGTGAGGAAACGGCAGCACACTAAGAAAATGATCCTGTATCATGTGCACGGTTGAGCCATCAACAATAAGTGTAATTCAGGGATTTGTCCTCACCTCCTACATGAAAATTTTAAATGGAATTTTGAAATTGAATAAGCCAAAATTGACCTGGGTTGAAGTGAGACATGACAGCTGTAATTTAGCCCTAAATAGAATGGACTAGCAGAACATGATTCATGTAGCTGACACCAAATAGTTGGGATAAGGCTTTTAGTTGTTGTAATTATGAAATTGAATAATGTTGTCTTGGTTCTCTGAAGACTCAACTCAAAATGACTCAACTCAAAATTGCAGACATTGGTAGACTTTGAAGAAGTTTGATATAGACATAAGCCATTGAAAGCTGCCACTTAGGCTGCAACCAGCATGACCCATCTACAGGGAAATTAGTTGATGGTCTGCCACTGCCAAACTCACATCCAGAGAATGCCACATTTTGATTATAACCACAACCCAATTTCACAACAATGCCATTTTTACTCCTGCAGTAATAGCCATTGCACTGCATTAGAAAAAGGTATGTAAAACGTGCTATATTTAGTCTAATAGTCACTACATTACAATCTATTCCATAAAATATTCAAGTGATCACCATGAGGGGTTTCAATAATCATGGCTTTTCAGATCTATGCGGAAAAATTGTTATCAGCTCCCTGTCTGAAAAAATTTCATGTGTTTATCAGCATATACGGTGCTTAAGAAAACACCCATTTATTTTTTTCAATGCCCATGTATTATAATGGTTTTATTTAAGTGCAGGTTTTTAACTCTCAAGTCACACCCTCATCTAAACAATCAATAGAATGGAGTTTCTTAGGTAAGAATATAATAATGTAAAGAAATTCATTTTTTCCCCACCCTTTCACTGAAATTGCCATTTCCTAGTGTGCTTCTACTAACATAATTCTACCTATGATAGTTTTGAGTTGATTTCTTAAAATGCATACACTAATGAAGTGTATACCCAAATTACACAACTAAAGGTACAAAATGGGATATGGAATAGGACAAATCTATAGTACAATCTTATAGTAGAAATTCTACGGAGGTTTGCTGATAAATTCAAGAATTTAGAGAATCATGCATCTCAAATGGATACATATTTATTGTAGAGGACCTAACTCATAGAAATGTGATTCATTGAGGGGTCACTCATGTGAGGGGGCAATTCTTAACATCAGGCTGGAATCAACTTAGCAGCCATATTCCACCTTGTATTGGCATGTCCCCTCTGACATTTTACAGTTAAAAAGCACCCCCACGAGAGGGGCCTCTCATGTGTAGGGCCCTCTTACTGAATATCATGACCCCAACTTCTATTTAGAAGTCTTCTAGAAAAGGGTGAGTAATTATGCAAAAATTTGAATACTTCTTGCCTTATCAAACTAAAACCGGTTGAACTAACAAAACGATCAAGAAATCAAACAGAATAGCCATGTATGTTGGCTGATCAAAACCCAAGGTTGGGAATTGGATCTTGGTATCTTCATGTGGGTGAGATTTACAACAGAAGAAAAATAACTTTATAAAAAGATGGAATTCACATGGTTTTATCTTTGCGGTGAAATCAAACTACAAGCTCTTGATCTTTTTTTTTTTTTTTTTTGAGAGATAAGATAATTTTATTAAAAGCAAGAAGCTCCAAAAACAAGCATGAGAAATGCTCCAGAGAGAGGTGCTACACACTAAGAGCTAGAAAGGATACAAAAATTCCAGTCAAAAATCTATCCCTCAAATGGAGGGCATCTCCTTCCTAGAACCGGAGCAGTCCAATCAAATAATTTGGATAGAATTGAGTCAACAATTTTATAGAACGGCTAAGATTCCCCATCAAATAATCTTCTATTGCGTTCCTCCCAAAGAGACCAACAAACAGCCGCTGGAACAGCCTTCCAAACTTTCTTTCTCTACCCAAGTGCCACCTCTAACAGCCTGAGCCATCCAACAATCAAAGAGGACCTTCACGGATTGAGGGTGCACCCATTTGACTCGAAACTGATCCAACATATAAGCCCATATTGCATTTACAACGGAGCAATGGATAAACAGGTGATCAGATGACTCTCTAGCCAAGGTACACATGCAGCACCAATTTGGTATCATAAAACCTCTACGAATGAGGTTATCAATAGTTGGAACTCGGTTCCACCATAACTGCCACATGAAGAAAGATACTTTCGATGGCTGCCTCGGGGATGAAGTCCAAAGTCCTTGGCTGCCTTGGGGAGGTGCTTAATATTGAGCTGTTGGTCGCTGATTTGGGATGTAGAGTTGGTCATCTTCCCATTCCTTATCTAGGGCTCCCTCTTGGGGCCACATTCAAAGAAACAAAGAAGCTTAGGGCCCGGTGGTTAATAGGGTCAAAGGAAGCTAGTGGGATGGAAGGCCTAATATCTCTCGAAAGGAGGTAGGATAATGTTGATCAGGCTGCCTTGGCCAGTTTCCCGGTGTATTATATGTCCCTCTTCATGATTCCAGGTCAAGTGACTCAACAAATCAAGAGGCTTTAAAGGGAATTTTTGTGGAAGGGGGGAGAAGAGGAGAGGGGGCATCACTTGGTGGTGTGGGACCGAGTGTGCACCCCCAAGTCTAAAGGGGGATTGGGTTTTATGAACAAAGCTCTTCTTTGTAAATGGCTGTGGAGGTTTAGGGTGGAGGTGGATAGCATATGGAGACAGGTGATTGCCTCAAGATACGGTGTGCAGCCTAATGGTGATCCTTGCCCGGTTAGAGGTCCTCATGGGATTAGCCCTTTGAACGGTATTATGAAGTTCTTCCAAGATTTCAAGGAGGGGCTTCGGGTTGTAATTGGGAATGGTCTGAGGACGAAGTTTTGGGAGGACAGATGGTGCAGGGAACAACCTCTTATGAGTTATGAGGGAGTTTCCTTTGGTTTATTCAATGGCTGCAAATCCCCATGCTCTTGTTTTTGAGTACTTGGAGATTCGTCACGAGGTGGTAGTGTGGCAGCCCATTTTTTGATGCCCAGCTTTTGATTGGGAGGTTTCTGATTGCAGCTATGCTAGGGAGGTTAGAGTCAACTGATTTGGTGCTCAACTAGGAGGATAAAAAATTAGGTAAGCAAACCCCGATGGGGCCTTTAGTATAAGATCATGTGTCCATTTTTTTGGTAGACATGATGACCTTCGAGGTTTGTGGATGGATATCTGGTATGCCCCCAAGCCTCCCAAGATCTAGTTTTCATGTGGGTTGCTACACTGGGTAAGATCTTAACTATTGATGTGTTGCAGAAGAAAGGTTTAATTCTCACCAATATTTGTAGTATTAGCCAGAGGTATGAGGAATCGATGTCTCATATTCTTTTGCTCCACCCTTTCTCTTGGGCTGTTTGGATTAAAATCCTCAAGGACTTCGGAATGTGGTGGGCTACCACGCCCGATCTGATCACTCTTTTGTCCTCTTAGAAAGGATGCGCTTTCACTGATAAAGGGAAAATGGTTTGAAGGCTTGACCCAACGACAATGTGTTGGTCTATCTGGTTGGAGAGGAACAAGAGGGTCTTTGAAGGCCATGTTGAGCCTTCTTTCCGGGTCTACCAAAGAGCAAAAGAAAAAATTTTGTTATGGGCTTCTCAATGCAAAGATTGGGCATTTGAAGGCAGACGACCTGTGCAAGAATTGGGATGTGATCATTAGATAAAATCCTGTGAAATTTTGGGCAGGGGGTGGGGGGGTTCCTTTTCCCTTTTGCTATGTTTCCTATTGATTTTTTTTTTTTTGGATTGCTCATCCCTTTCCTTAATAAAATTTTTCCTTCATAAAAAAATAATAATAATAAAAGTTTGGAGTCCTTGGCAAAATGCTACTTATAACTCAGATTCCACAGGGCTATATTCTTTTTGGGGGAAGGGTGGGGGAGGTATCGATAACTTTATTTAATGAAAAGAATATGTACAAGGGCTTGACTCCAGAAAGCAAACTAAAGGCCTATACTTCTCAAGCCACGATAAAAATTGGAAAAAAAATTCCCACTATACATGTCAGTTCTCAAGGTTCTACTTCTAGTTAAAGAATCGCCTAGAGAGTTTGTCAACCTTGATTTCAATTTCCAAAGAACAGGTTCAATTTGGAGGCCAACATCCAAGCCTCTCTAAGCAAGTGAGAACGTTTGCACAACCCGCTAGAAGGGCTACTTATCCAACCAATAGTTGAGGAATCTCCTACAACTGATCTCAAGGATCACAATAATGCTATTAGCATAATATAGTTTTTGGAAAAAAACTACATCAAATAAAGAAATGGGGCGATATAGAGTATTCAGAAATGGAAATATCAAGTGTTCAAATTTCTAACCATCGTCATATCATTCCCCAAAAAAAATCTTACCATCTTGATGTAAAGCTATACTAGCAAATTAATTGGTTGGATGAAGAATCACATTAAAACTTCTCAAATTCTGTTCAAAATACCACATGCAAGCAAGTAGAGTGGATTTCAAATAACTGAGTATTAATTCCAGAAACCATGCACATCATGGGGGCCTCTAAAGAGAGAGAGGGGAACGAGGTCATAAGGATTGGAACATAATGGTCTGGAGACTTACATGTATGAGTTATGAAAATCTTTTGGGCGGATCAGCATTCCAACAATGTAATCTATCAGTTGCAGTTTTCAGTTGATCAAATGCAAATTGTATTTTGTGTCTTTCTTCAAGATTGAGGTTGATTTCATTTGAAGACTGCATTAACCATGTAGAAGAGAACCAGTTAAAGACCTGATATTGAATTACAACTTGGCTAAACATACAAACTGCTGATTGAGATGCATATTCAAAAAAGCAAAATCTGCTGTATATGTGGACCCATCAGATGCCCCTATTGTATCTTAAGTGCAAAAAGAAGCCAGGATAATCAGCTTTTGGACGTTCAAATAGAGACAAACAAATCATTTTTGTGTTCATGAATCTCCAAGTTGCAATAGTGCACAACCGAAAAGGAAAAGAACTACTTGGATATTGGATTAATTGAGAAGTGCTTCACAACACGAGGTCTAATTGGATTGATATTATTTCAAAAGTGTGCTCATAATTATAGTTGTCCTTATAAGGAGACAGAATAGACTATTTACACAGAAAAATAGAAGACTTCAACAATGACTAGTTCCACTAATAAGATTTATCCCAAAAGCAAACAAGCTGAGTCTGTACCAGTGGGATCCTGGGATGTTAAATTACAAGGCAAAGATGTAAAATTTTGTAAAATCTGCAAGTATTCAAAATCAATCAAAGTAAAACTTAAGGTAATCTTACGGCAGTTAGCACTCCCTGCACTTTATTTATTAAAATAAATATAAGTAAGATGTAGAAGATATACTAGCTTTAGTTTTCTCCTTGAGCAAGTATCATAGTTCTGCGCATCAAATACACCTGATTGATGCATGTTTCTACTGGACTTTTTCGAATAATTCTTTAGATCGTCTTGCAAGGAGACACAATCTGCCTATTAGCTTTGGATTTCACAGAACGTGAAACATTAAGACATGGAACAGATACACCAGAGACAACGTGCTAAGATTAATTTCAACCATGCATATGTTTTCAGTCTTTATTGAAGCAAGCAGATGGTAACATAAATGAACACATTCCACGTGACAATGCTGCAAACCCGAGTCAGAAGATTTTTCTTTTTTTTTTTTTTAAGCAAAGTCTCAAAATGATTTTGGCTACAAATTTACGAAGACAAAGAAGGCAACCACCCACAATGTAGAAACTATACTTGTGGAGATCACGATGCATTTGTCCAATCATACAAGGCTTATTTGTTGTACTCGCATATGGATTAAACCATAATATTGTCATTATGGTTCAAGTTTAACAGGGCCTTATGAATGATTCTCCACACCTTTTTTTGAATAAGTGATGCTCTACGCCTTGTTGAATAAGTTGCATTGAAGAAAGTAACATAATTATTTAAACAATTTCATGATTGAGGGACAAGAACATACCTGTAAGACGACTATGTTTTGAAAAATACGGTTGATCTCTGCCTTGCATGAAGATAGTCTTCTCTGGATTTTCACATCCTTATACATGAATAGAAGGATGGAGGCGATTACACAGATCTTACTTGCCGGGTCCAATGCATATTGACTAGCATGACAAGGATGGAATGATATATTATTTTCAGCTATTGAGGATCCCATCAAATCCAGCACAATATTCAAAAGTTTGTCACTTCTATCGAACAGGAAAAAGCATGGTACAAGGTAATATTGACATATGCGTAACCGATTGGAATCAATAGACTCGTCACCGTATTCTGGAATGTACTGCATCAAATATTAGAATCAAAGAGTAAGTTTTATGTGCCAACTGATGGACAAGAAAGAAGTTGCCAATTGCCAAAACAGACTGAATTCCAAACATGTTTGGGCAATTAACCAAACTCAAGAAAACCATGTTGTAGAGGAACATAAAAAAGTACACCTGAGCATAGTCTGAAGAGCTACAATAATTAACAATTATCAATTAACTAAGCATAATAATAATAATAAATAATTCAACTTTATTAAATACATGACCAAACGAGTATATGAAGCAAATGAACTCTAGTTGATATTAGGTGTATAGACTAAAGAAGGTAAGAGATGAGTAACAAATTGAAGGAAAAAGGAAAAAGAGGAAACCTCCAGGGCTTGGCTGTGCAGCACTAATTTCTTAGAAAAAAAATTCTTTATTGAATAACTAATGTTCAACCTAGTGGACCAAAATGGTCAAATGCCAAGTCAAGAGGTCAATTGTTTATGCAAAACCAGAGACTGGTTTGTTAACATTCATCCAAATTTCATCCCAAACAGATCAATGATGGAGTAGTTATAGATGGTCAAAGTAACTACTAGAACTGCTACTGCAGTGTTTTTCTGTACCACTTTCAAACTCAATGCAATCCTCCACTTTTGTTCCATTTCCTCTATATGGTTTCAAAGTGGTAAGAGATTGACTTATATCAATATCCCTTTCGTTCGTCCCCAAAGCAACTATAGCCTTGCAAAATTACCATATTTCATCATGTATGCCAAAGAAGATGTGGCTGTAAGAACAATGTATTCCATTGGCCATATGGACAATGTGTGATTGCCATTTCTAGTTGATGGAAAATTCAGTCCTTTGATTTCACATCATTGGCATTAGTGGGATTGTATTGTCAACAAAATGTTTAGTGTGAGTTTCACACCTTCAACTATTAGATTACACATTAAGATAATAGCTAGTACTACTGATGTGTACAAAGGGGAAGATACCAAAAAGTTTGTTGTAGAATAATTTTCCAAAGCCTCAAATAATTTAAATAAAGGATGTGGAAGCAAAATAAATCAAGAATAGAGTTTAGAAACAAACAATTAGCCACAAAATTAAGAATCAGAAAATAGAGTCAAAGAAAGAGTTAGAATGAATCAGTAGTGAAAGGAAGAAGAAAAGAAGTAGAAAGGACCCAAAAGGGTATTTCTGTAATTTTAGACAGAATCTGAAAATT
>JAOXJP010000008.1:3127871-3148046 GCA_025762735.1 Platanus orientalis | reverse complement strand
CCTAGTGCCCATACAAAGTTATCCTCCCTCTCATGTTGAAGATACATAAATGCCACAGAAAAAGTCAGATTAGTACATATCAAGCCCACAATCTCTAGCAGCGGCATGCGATATTTGTTTGTCTTATAGGTGCAATCCATGATCAAAACACTTGGGAATGCATGCACTAAGTCCATAGAAGCCGATTGTGCCCAAAAAATACCAGTGACAGTCTCGCTGTCTTCGGCTACCAGATGCCACTCGATGTAATTATACTTGGCCAATTGTCCAAGCAATTATTGCATCTAAGATCTACCAGTCTTCTCTTTCCTCTTTTGTTTAGCTCTTGCATTATATATTATGGATATTGTAGTAGTGTTGAGGGCATCTCTTTGCTTCATTGCACTTAATATGTCTTTTGGTCGAACGTTACTCTTAGACATATTTTTCAAAAGTGAGGACTCTCCGTCTGACAATCTACCCACAAAAGAGTGATCTTCGAGATGATCTGCAGTAGGGTGATTATACACCCCACATACGACTAGCAATAACTAATCGTCATCAGTGGTAACTTCTTTCCCTTCAATTGGAATAAACATTCATACTTCTTAGTGCTCATTCCCTTGATCCTTACAACCCCGTTGACATTTCTTGCCCTCTTATCTTCTTTATACCGCTTACTCCATTCGCATGTAAGGGTCAAACCTGATTTTCTTAAAGTAGAACCGAAATCTGACTTCTTAATAACTACAACAAATCCATTCCTCTTTCCAGCATCTATCGCCCACCTAATCAATGCCGCCCGACTATTGAATATCTACATATAGGAGAACAATAATAACGTCAACTTAATCCAAATTGTTATATACATTATCAGTTACATACACTTTTTTTACCTCGTGTGGTGAATTCATTGCTGTAGTCTATCACAATTTCATCACAAATTCGACTGCAGCAGGTCAAGACATTGGACTGCTAAAAAAAATTCAGTTTTCTGTTTTTGTTCGACATCTCATGATTGAAAACAGGACGAGAAAAAAAAAGTTTTTGTAACTTGAAATTTTTTTACCTAGGGGGTTCCGTTTCACTCCATTTCATTTTCTTCATGTTTCATTGGTTGAACTCTTGTTTAATAATCACAATGTGTGCCTTTTTTTGAGTGTTAGAAAGCCCCTAAATGGAGAAGAATGGAGAGGGAACTGAAGAATGAGAGAGTGAAGGAGACGGTTTGGAAGAAGAGGTGGAAGTGTGTTTACAAAATTGTTTTTTAAGTTTTTTTTTACCATTAGGGTTATAATTGTCATTTTAAGTTAGGGTATTTTTGGAATAGAATTAAGTGAGATGTGCTTACAAAAACTTGAGGTGAGAATATAAGCTCCCAATGTGACAGCAAACTGACACAAGGGGTTTTGTGAATGCTATTACAGATATGGACGAACCTCTTTGCTCATTATATGGAGGCATCAATGTCGTGGTATGTGGAAGTTTCTCGGAAGCAAATGATACGACAATATTCCTGCTGCACCCCTTGTTCAATACACATGTACAACAATTAAACAGCATTTTTTCTTTTTTCTTGAGAAAGAAGAGATGGCCTTGTGTTGGGTGTATGTTCTCCTTGCTCCAACCAGAATGGCTTTCCTCCATTCCAGTTTATCCTAACGTTAACCTTTATTAAAATTTTTTCCCTTGGTTTATTTCAGAATCTGATGACCCATATGAAGATGTCTTCCAGTTCTAGTGTCTTTCTTGTATTTCTCTCTTTAATTTGATTCTTTTTTATGGCTTCAAATTTACAATGGTTTGCATTGCCTCAACCTCCTTGGATGTGTGGGGCAAGGGAAGAAGGGATTTCCATTTAAGAGCAAACCAAGCGCGTTTGGGTGGATTTCTTCAACTAGAGATTTCTGTGTGCCCAAAAGGAGGCTTCTCTGTTCAAAGGCAGATGGCTGTTTTATCTTTCTAACAGAGATTTTAGTGGCCTACGCGTGGAAGGCAAAAATGTGCCCTCCTAAATAATTTCGAAAAGATCAAGGTATTTGCGATATTTTCTCAAAAGTCATTCTTAGGAGTGGCAATGGGTTGGGTTTGGGTAATTGATTTCGGAGGATAAGAACTGTTCGTTTATTAATTTGGTTGAAATGGTCAATTGCTAATTTTAACCATAGTTTTGAACAGGTGAAGTGGCCGGTTTTGGTCTACCCAGGTTTGATCCTTGATTTGCAGAGTCTAACAATGGTTCATTAAACATAATTTAAAAAAAAAAAACCAAAATCTAAAACTAAGAAGAAATCATAAAAATAGAAAAATCTAAAAGAATAGAATACATGAGACTAATGCATAGCTTTAAAAAAATTAATGAACCCTAAAATGTATGCAATTTAATGTTAACAATTATTTTGATTTAAAATATGTTCATGCAAAGTTTAGTAAATAGGAATATTGACATAATGTGACCAACTAAATAATTACTACACTTTCCAAGAGTTCTCAAATAAATTTTACCAAAAAAAAAATAGAGTACTTAATTATCTCTTAGTTAATAATTAATTAAAAATCAATGACGGTTACAACTTTTAAAAAATTATTGTCTTTATCAGTATTTTTTTTTTTACTTAATGGACATTAGTTAGACAAAAAATTGCATATTCTATGTAAATAGCTTTTATTTTAATAAATTAATTACTGAAATTAATCATCTCTTAATTATGTGTGGAAAGGGTACACTAAAATTATACATTTTGTTTTAAAATATTAATTTAGTTGGGATAAGGCTGTTTGTTGTTGTTGTTGTTGTTGTTGTTTTAAAATATTAATTATTTTTATGTTGAAAGAATAATTTTTATTTTTCATATTCTAAGATAGAAATATTCATGCATTTTGGTATGAATTATAATTAATTAAACTCCTTATAAGAAATTTAATATTCTGATTTTTACATTCTAAAATAAAATTATTTATGCATTTTAGTGTGGTTTATAATTAATTAACTCTTTAAATTATTTCTTATGTTAAATATTTATAGAAATAATAATATTTGGATGAAATAATGTCTTTAGGTCCTTGGAGGAGGTCATTAATTGGGGCAAGGGGTGAAATGGAGATGATTCTTGGAAGTTAACTCACTTTCACGTTCCTAAAGATCAAAATGTTCTGGTGAATAAGATTACTGATTGGGGGGTGAGGTTATCTTAAGGTTTTGTCAATTGTGAAATCCCAAAGAACAATATGTTGGGATGCAAATAAGCCTAATATGAACAGGATATTGGCATCTGTATTTGATTATACAAATGGATATTTAATTCATTCGAGTATTTGGTTCATTTATAATCAGATATTTATTTAACTGAACGAATTTTAATCAAATCGGATACATATCAATTCATATTTGCTTTAAACAGATATGGATAAGAACCAAATATGGATGATAATCAAATATTTGTATCCCTAACTGTATATAGTGAACCGAGTATTGTTGTTGTATTCTAAATTAGCTTTGCTTTAAATAAATTTTGTTAATTATCAAAAGAAATTTGTAGACATAATTATTATAATTTTGAAATTTAATCAATAATCTGTAATCGAAAATGTGTTACTTGGTATGTAATCACGTTAGTTAATGATTCCTCCGTGTGGAGAATGATTGTCTTTATTTACACAGGCATATATAGGCATACCTTTGATTGACGCATGATGGTTTTTTGAATTTGGTCTCTTTTTTTATGAGGCCGTATTTGGTAAAACAACTTAGAAAGTGTCTATTAATGACATTAGGGTTGACACATCAGCACCAAAAAAATGATATACACTTTTTAGGGGATGTTTTTCACCTTTTGGCACTGATGTGTCAGCCCTGATGTCATTCTTAGTTTAGACACTCTCTTAAGTTGTCCTATCAAACCCGGAGCGCTTTTTTAAAGCCAAACACAATATGTATCAGGTCATAATTGACCATAAACACTACACACACTTTATCATCATAGAACATTTTCTTTTCAAACTAAAATAAATAAATAAATAACAAAACAAAACAGAAGTTAGTTACGAATTCTTAGCAGAAGATACGTGACATGCGGCGGTTACCCACGTAAGCTTACACAGCAGGTCTAGACTCATGGTTTAAATTGTGCAGCTTGGGCATCCAACACAGTCGCACTCTTCTTCTCCGATGGCCATCTTCTCCTCCTACACCAGAAGCAGCCGCAGAGGAGCGTGGCCTCACTCTCATCTTCCACTTTCAACTCCTAAATCAAGGTTACTCAGGAAGCATCGGAGACGAACCTGTCTCCGAGATTTTCTCTTCCCCAATTTCTTTAGTATTGGTCTTTGGATCTCTTTTCTCTTCTTCATCCTCGTCATCCTCTGCTACGGTGTCCCCAAACCCATCTCTTCTCACTTCCAACCCAGAAATTATCGTCAGTTTAGGTTCAGAAAATCCGTTAATCGGAAACCCGCTGTATTGGAGGGAAGCGATGAAGTTGTATCTGGGGCTGTTGTCGACATCACGACCAAGGATCTGTATGATAAGATCAAGTTCCTGGATGTGCACGGGGGAATTTGGAATGAGGATTGGATTGTGACTTACAAGGGAGATGAGTGGGATTTAGAGAAACTGAAGGTTTTTGTGGTCCCCCATTCACATAATGATCCCGGGAGGAAGATGACCGTCGATGAATACTATGATCGGCAGTCGAAACACATATTGGATACCATTGTTCAGACTCTTTCCAAGGTGAAAATGAACTCTAATTAGTGTAAATACTGCAAATTTGTTGTTTACCTATCTGGGTTTTGTTGGGTATTTTTTTAAATTTATTTTGGATCTTTTGTTGGCTCCTATATATATATATATATTTTTTTTTTCTTTCTATTTTGATGAATTTTATTGAAAATGATGAATTAAGTGTGATCTTCGTTTGTTTGTTTTTATTAAATTTTAAGATTTAGATTTGACTGTTTTATGGGAAATAGAGAAAATGAGATGGTGTATAGGTGGATTCTTTTTTTTAAAAATCTTTTAGTAAAGTAAAAGAATTGATTTCTTGAAAGATGGAATCAATTTCGGGTTTTGGCTTTTTGTTAAATGACTAAAAATATTGATTTTGAAGGTTTTTGAGGATTGTTTGAAATTGAATTTGCAGGATGTCCGCCGCAAATTTATATGGGAAGAGATGTCATATTTGGAGAGATGGTGGAGGGATGCCTCAGAATCTAGAAGGGAAGCATTCATCAATTTAGTCAAGAATGGGCAGTTAGAAATTGTTGGAGGTGGTTGGGTGATGAACGATGAGGTATTTGTATGCATCTGTATATAACTATATACAATAAACTTAAGCTTTTATACAACCAGCTGGTACTGATTTCATATTTTATTCATGCAAAACATCATCACTTTATACTGTCAAATCAGAATTCTTCAGTGACTATATTTGAAATTAAATGATATTTTATTTGGATTTTTATCCAAGTCAGAGAATAAGATGTGAATGTTATATTGAGAAAGGAAAAAAAAAACCCACAAATGTTTGTGTAGAACACAAGATCACCATTCTCCTAAGTCCTTACTCAAAAGATATTTCGGTGAAAAACAGAGATAAGAAGGAAATGGCCAACTTAGAGTTTTCAGGTCAGTGGTCAAGGGTCCAAATTGTATTCAGGGAGAGTCTTGGTGAATTGTGTATGTTGACGCAGGTCAGGTAGGTCTTGGTGATGCTATCTATCTATCTATCTATCTATCTATCTATATATATATATATATATATATATATATATATATTAATTATCACACTTAGAGGTGTCTTGAGACTGTCACATTCTCTGGGGTTTTGTAATCTAGTTGTGGAAGGAGACACTAGCACTCTCATTGAGTGCAGTACTGATATTGGAAGGGGTTCATGGAGATTATCTCATTTTTGTACAGGCAAGGGCCTTGACTTCTAACCTGAACATCTTGTTCAATTGGATTACCAGGTCAGTTAATGAGATAGCAGACTCCCTAGTAAGGAATCGAGTTTCCTCGGGAAAATTGTTTGTGGGGCATTCTATACGGATGTAGTTTTGTTTTCTTTATTTCTTTCTACCTTTGGGTTTGGTTTATTTCTAGCCTTATTTCTGTACTCTTATATGATTAACTAAGATCTCATCACTTATTAAAATGACAAAAATAAATAAATAATAATAACTGCCTCCTTAAATACTTACAACAATTGAAAATCTGTTATCCACTAAGAATTTGATTGATCTTGACAGATTCACTTTGCTTTTGCAATAGACCCAATTCTTGGTCTTCTGAGGCTCATAAGTAGTACGAGAGATTCTTGAGTCTTTTCAGTTAAATTCATTTATATGTGCACTAGATTCTAATTCCTCTCCTTTTTCAAATATTGATATTTTAGTCAGGAAAAATTATGTCATGTTGTATTCATTGGTGGATCACCACTATAATTCAATACGAGAAGACTTTCATTTGTGAAGCCATCTGGTGCTATCAATCTATCTCCTGTGAATATACTTTAAACCACACCTATTCTGAATTGACTAAAAACCATTGCAGAAAAGTAGTACAAAGCTACACATATAACCTTATTGCTTGTAATAATTTTTAAATGAAACTAAATGAAGTTACAACGGGTAACATTTTTTTTCTCAATTATATCTATACTCGTACAACTCTGTAGTTGCTCCTTGGATCTTTGCTATTTGATGTATGCAGGCTTTTTCACTTGTTGTATGAGTTCAAGGAAGCAGATTAACTTTGATCTTAGAATTTGTAGGTAATCGTTTGTATTTTGAAGGAATCTTATCTCATTAAATCTGTGTTTCTTTTTTTGCAGGCTAATTCACATTATTTTGCAATCATTGAGCAGGTACCTTAGAAGAGATTTTGTTTACGATTATTGCTTTCATATAGAACTTCTTGGTTTCTATTCCAGTAGTTATTTGCTTCAGCATTCATTGCATAATTGTGATTAAGAATCCTCACTGGGGATAATCATTCTTGGTCTTTTTCTCTCCCATGGGCCCATGGGAACTAGAGTACTAAATAACAGAGCAAGTTTTCTTCAGGTTAACAAATTTAGCTGTCTGGCTGCGGAAAATAGAAATATAATATCACTTATTGAAAACTTATTATTACACTGAAAACATTACATTTAAATTATTATCAGTAAGATACTACTGATTCAGAACTGTAACAATATAAAAACTTTTATAAGAATTAGGGGGAATGAAAATTCGAAGTTCAATAATAATCTAGAGTAAGAATGCTGCAGACTGCAGTACAATTAAAAGCATGAATGCTTTCACATCAGAATAAAATAAGATAATTTAGATGATTTAGAAAGTAGAAGAAATAGAAAACTCAGGTTTCTATAATATAATTTAAAAGACTAGGATTTTAAAAGAAATCAGTTAAGGCTTTCTAGTCAAATCCATTAAGCAAGAATCTGAAGGGATAGGGCTACTTGAATTACTCATTCTCTTTCACAAGTGATCTCCAAATCCTTACCCTGCAACCACTTTGCACTCCTTTGGGTTCTAGGCCGACATCAAACCATACCTTGCGGTCCTGTCCTTGCCACAGCTACTTTCCTCCAAAGGCTCTCCCTTTGTTCTCCAAATCGCTAGATCCATTTGCCTGGCAATGTCAAATTATGCTGTCTTACAATATTTGTTGTTTAAACTAATGGCTTAAAGAGGTTTATCCTTCTATGTATCTTGTGAAAATTAAATGCCACTTCATCTAATTTAAGTTCATCTCCTTGCACTTTATAGTTTTCATGTAGGTCAATATTCAAGTAGGTGTCTCTGCTATTATGTCTATTTGTCAGGTAGCTTCAAAGGTTTTTCTTATATTTTATTCGGTCTTGAGGGGTCTATTCAAGGATCCACTCTAAAATCTATGCACTTGATGTATCAGATGACAGAAGGCAATATGTGGTTAAATGACACCATTGGGTTTGTTCCAAAAAATGCTTGGGCAATAGATTCACTAGGTTACTCAGCTACAATGGCATATTTGCTCCGGCGTATGGGTTTTGAGAACATGCTTATACAGAGGACCCACCATGAGCTGAAGAAGGAACTTGCTCTGCATAAGAACTTGGAATACATATGGCGACAGAGCTGGGATGTTGAGGAAACTACTGATATTTTTGTCCACATGATGCCCTTTTATTCCTATGATATTCCACACACGTGTGGGCCTGATCCTGCTGTTTGTTGTCAGTTTGACTTTGCTCGAATGCATGGGTTTGTTTATGAACTCTGTCCATGGGGACAACATCCAGTTGAAATTAGCCAGGACAATGTGCAGGAGCAAGCTGTAAAACTATTGGATCAGTACAGGAAAAAGTCAACTCTATACAGAACAAACACACTTCTCATTCCTCTTGGGGATGATTTCCGTTACATCAGCACCATTGAAGCAGAATTGCAGTTTAGGAATTACCAGTTGTTGTTTGATTATATCAATTCTAATCCCGATCTGAATGCTGAAGTGAAGTTTGGTACTCTTGAAGATTACTTCCAAACTCTTCGTGAGGAAGCAGAAAGAATTGATTATTCCCTTCCTGGTGAGGTTGGCTCTGGGCAGGTTGGGGGTTTCCCCTCTCTATCGGGTGATTTCTTTACATATGCTGATCGAAAACAGGACTATTGGAGTGGCCACTTTGTTTCCAGACCTTTCTTCAAAGCTGTTGATCGAGTACTGGAACAGACACTGCGTGCATCTGAAATGATGATTGCACTATTATTAGGATACTGTCAGAAGTCACAGTGTGAAAAGTTCCCCACTAGTTTCTCCTACAAGTTGACAGCTGCAAGGAGGAATCTAGCCCTTTTTCAGCATCATGATGGGGTAACTGGTACTGCTAAGGATTATGTAGTTGAGGACTACGGAATTCGGATGCACACTTCTCTGCAGGACCTGCAAATTTTCATGTCTAAAGCTGTTGGAGTACTACTTGGGATCCGCCATGGAAAATCTTACCATAATCCGTCCTTGTTCGAGCCAGAGCAGGTACGATCACGGTATGATGCCCAACCAGTGCATAAAATTATCAACATTCCCGAAGGAAGTGTGCAGTCAGTGGTCTTCTTTAATCCTCTGGAGCAAATGAGGGATGAAATTGTGATGATTATTGTTAAAAGGCCAGATGTAACTATTTTAGACTCAAATTGGTCATGTGTAAAAAGCCAAGTTTCTCCTGAGTGGCAGCACAATAAAGACAAGATTTTTACTGGGAGGCATCGTCTCCATTGGCAAGCTTCTGTTCCTGCCATGGGGTTGCAAACCTATTACATTGCTATTGGATTTGTTGGATGTGAAAAGGCCAAACCATCGAAACTAAAAATTCTCTCTCTTTCCAACCAATTACCTTGTCCCACTCCATATACTTGTTCAAAATTAGCTAGTAACTTGGCAGAAATCCGGAACCATCATCAGACACTCATCTTTGATGTCAAGCGTGGTTTGTTGCAGAAAATAAGCCATAAAGATGGCTCCCAAACAGATGTGGGGGAAGAAATAGGTATGTACTCTAGCCAGGGAAGTGGGGCCTATATATTCAAACCCAATGGTGAGGCTCAGCCTATTGTTCAAGCTGGTGGGCAGATGGTGATCTCAGAGGGCCCTTTGATGCAAGAATTTTACACTTATCCAAAGACAAAATGGGACAAAACTCCCATCTCCCATAGCACTCGTATCTATAATGGGGATGATGGTATACAGGAATTTCTCATAGAGAAGGAATACCATGTTGAGCTTCTTGGCCAGGACTTCGATGACAGGGAATTGATAGTAAGATTCAAGACAGACCTTGACAACAAACGGGTTTTCTATTCTGATGTAAATGGATTTCAGATGAGCCGGAGAGAGACCTATGATAAGATCCCCCTGCAGGGAAATTACTACCCAATGCCCTCCCTCGCCTTTATGCAGGGTTCAACTGGTCATCGGTTTTCTGTTCATTCTCGGCAATCGTTGGGTGTGGCGAGCCTTAAAAATGGATGGATGGAGATTATGCTGGACCGCCGTTTGGTCAGAGATGATGGGCATGGTCTCGGACAAGGAGTGTTGGATAACCGTCCGATGAATGTACTCTTTCACATCCTCAGGGAATCCAATATCTCGTCTACTTCAAATCCTGTTTCTACTTCCCTTCCCCTCAATCCCTCCCTTCTCTCCCACCATGTTGAGGCCCATTTGAACTACCCAATCCATGTATTCATTGCAAAGAAACCACAGGAATCATCCATGCGGCCACCCCCTAGATCCTTCTCTCCTCTATCAGCTTCCTTACCTGATGATTTGCATATTGTGAGCTTCAAGGTTCCACAGCCTTTAAAATATTCTCAGCAACCCCTTGAAGACTCTAGATTTGTTTTAATTTTGCAGAGGCGACAATGGGATTCTGCTTACTGTCAGAAGGACTGGTCCCAGTGCTCAAATATATCTGATGAGCCTATTAATCTATTTTATATGTTCAAGGATGTTGATGTCTTGAATGTGAGATCAACTTCCTTAAATCTCTTACATGATGATACAGAGATGCTTGGGTACATTGAGCAGTTGGGAGATGCTGCGCAAGAGGGGCACATCCTCATATCTCCCATGGAAATACAGGCTTACAAACTGGAAATGAGGCCCCATCAACGAACATGAATACTGTTTTGACTTACTCTTCATTCCTTTGCCACTGGTTCTTTTTAGTACCCAACTCTCAGTTCTATTTATTGGGTGAGTATCCTTGTTTGAATCTTCTGATTGACAAAGGTTAAGGCTATTCTTCAAGGATTAAACTGAGCTTCCTCCTTATTTCACACTAAATTGAATTGAGGATCAAGAAGAGCCAGCTATGTTCCTCCAATTCATGGAATATCTAACCAAGTTAAAGCTGTAGAAGGCTGCAGGTCATTTGTAGTTGCGAGGCCTTGTCGAAGGATTGGGAAGAGATTAAAAATTTGAGAAGTATGCATAAGAATATTATTTCTTTGTGAGCAGTACATAAACATCATCAAATATGCAATATAGAATGTTGCTTTACAGTGTTCCAAGTATTTTAGTTTTGGAACTTTGGCATTGGTGATTACATATGCCACCAATTCAGTAAGACCGTCCTGATACTTTGTTTTTTCTAGGTGTTTATGCTTCATCGAACTCATCGCATGGAACATATGTGTGCTGTAAGCAAATATACCCACACTCATATTGTTACATTTTTCTACCAACATATTGTTACATGGTAAAATGTGATGTGATTGAGGCTTGTATTTTCCTGGAAATATTTCTTATTCAAAAAAATATATGATAGTTTTATAAAGGCTCAAGATCAATCTGAGAATGGAAAGTACTTGGCCTTCAATGGCCATCAGATCACAAGCACACGATCTTTTTTACCAACTTTCCTTATTGGAGAAATTAGAGAAAGATGGTGGATCGTGGTAAAATATATATTTTGCATTAACTCTAATTTGGATCAACTATTGGTGTTATATTATACATGGTACATTTGCCAAATAAACTTAAATAAAAAATAATTGTCTCTTACTCCAATCCTTTTTATGAACTCTTTTAGTTTTGTTGTTATAAAGACTAAAAAGTTCAGAATAGTGGTAACCCTTTTTTTTCTGTTATAAATAAAATATCTTATAATTTTGACAAACAATAAATTCAAGTATAAATATATTACTATGATAAGGGTAAATTGATGTGGTGGCTATGCAATGGTTAGAGAGAACTTACCCTGTTTGGAAGTTTAAGACGAAGAATAAAGGAGTTATGAAGAAGCCTATTTGCTGGAGGCCAGTAATGCCTTAGTTTTTTTTTTTCCTATTTTTAGAAGCTTTAATTAATGGTTTTGATGTAATAAGGCCATATGATCTATGGGGAGGGGGTTACGAATAAAATATGATAGTTATGAGGTATTTTTTTAAAGGTTTTTTCAGTTTTTATTACACTTCTTTATGTGTTGACTGTACAGCCCTATTACAAGGATAGTTATGTCTTTTTTTTTTTATAGAGGCTTATAAATAAGCATTCTTATGACTTGTACAATCAGTTGATGAAATATATGAATTGAAGTTGAATTTAAAGCCATGGTTGACTGGTTATCCCTCTCCATACCTCATGGCTGGGTGAGTTTTTCATCTCTTTTTTAATCTTTATTCGTCTCTTATCTTCTCTAATCTCCATCATCTTCAAATCCCTTTCCTCTTTCTTTAATTTTCTACATAAAACTTGTTCCCCCTACTTTAATCTTCTCTGTTTACATTTTTTATTAACCTCTTTGTTCCTACAAATCACCTATCACCTTCATTTTTTTCCCTTTGTTCTTTACATTTTTTTAACACTTTTTTTGTGTTTAGGAAAGTTTTCTAACAAACACATTTTTTCTAATAATTTTTTCATCTCTTATAGAAACCTAATTATTTTTAGGTTTATTCATCCCATAACCTAACACATCCATCCATACAAGAATCCCCAATTTTAAACCTTAATTTCTAGGTTTTCTTGAAAACCCCCATTCTTGAACCCTAAACCCATTACACACCAACCATACACCCTAGCCCATCTTTTCTTTTATTTTATTTTTATGAAAAACATAAACTATAATAAAACTAGGGGGGGATGCATGTCCCTTGGTGTCCCCACTTGTTTAAGGTTTCAATTTTGAAAACCCACGTTTCTTGATTTTTTAGGCAGATTTTGAAATTCTTTTTATTCCTCCATTATTTCTTCAAATTTTCTTTATTATTATTTTTTCCTTTTACGTGATCATTCCATCATTATTGAACTAGTCATTTTTTTTTTTTGAAAAGTAAAGTAATTTATTAAACACCCCTGGAAGAAAAAGATACAGCCGACATGAAAAATGCTAGCAAGAACAAAGAACAGCCGTGGAAGCTAATCAACAGGAAAAGATACAATGGTCCCAATCAAATATCGAAGAGGTTAATGAAACATCTCCATTAGAGGAGACATATGCCCAATCAGAAAGTCTGGATAAAGCCTCATCCAACACTTTTCGAGACTGTTTCGATACCCCTTCGAAGATTCTTTTATTTCGCTCCTCCCATATTGACCACCAAAGGGCCGTAGGAATCAAGATCCAAATTCGCTTACCCATGGGACTCCACTCAAAGATGCTTTGAGACGGCCAACAACTAAGGAAGCCTCTGATTGATCCTGGCATAGCCCAACCCACTCCAAATTTTGCCAAAAAATAAGACCCTAGCAAATACACTCATAGTCTAGCCCGCTTACCCATTTGCTTTCTTGATTAATTTCTTTAAAGATTAGGGTTTTTAATTGGTTTATTTAAATTTTCAACATTCTTTATTATTCAAGAACCTTTCTTTTTGGCTTGTGTTAATTGAACAAGTGTAGTAATCTTGATTTCCTACATCATAAATATATTTAAAAATATTTATTCTTCATGTTTATTAGTAACCACATTTTTACAAAGGTTTATTATTCATGTTTATTAGTAATGACATATTTACTTAGCGATGCAGGACATTGTTGCCGTATTCAAATTTATGAGCTTGAAGAGTATATATTTGAAGTCCATCAAATCCAATCGAGTAGGACTAAGAAAAGACATATTCCCTGATTAAGCTACTTTTAGTAGTTTTTTAGTTGATTATTGTGTTTTGGAGTTTTATTTTTTATTTGGTTTTGATTTATCTAGTCTCTAAAATTGGCAAGAGTATTATTTATAGTAGGATAGTTTATACTTTATAGGACAATGTCATATTGCTTTCACTTTTTTAGACCTTATTCTCAATGGTCAAAACTTAACCGGTTGACTTGATTAGGTTTCGTTAGAAAGCTAATTTGGTTACTTTTTCCAAAGAGTCCAAGATCTTATGAATCTGATATAAAGTAGGGAAATTTGGTCATATTACTAGCACGGTATCACTTTGGAATGGAATCTATTCTAAAAACTTATGTTAGTTAAGAACTTTAGCAGTATATAAACATAGAAGAGATGGAGTTGTGTAAAAAAGAGAATTCTTATGATGAATACAGTCAAAGCTCTATCTTAATGGTTTGGTGTGACTCCAAGCTTTGAAGGTGTTAATTTCTTCACCAATTCTGAAAGGTGTTGATTTTTCAGAGTTGGTGCTAATGCCTTGAGTTCCAGTAGTACTGATTTCATTATGTTTTTCCTTTACTTTTTTTATTTTTTTATTTTAAACTTTTCTTTCTTTTTTATTCTTACTATTACTGTTTTTTTAGTCATCTTTAACCCTAGCTACTTTTTCTTATTAATCTCAAAGAAATTTTACAAAACCCTATAGCAAATTTCCCTAGACTTCTCAACCTGTCTCATAATTCATTATTTAGGGCTTAGGTTAGTTCCATACCTCTTTAATATATCACAACAATAGCTATTTCTTGCTTTTTGTTAATACAAAGATCCTCATCATCATATAGAAATTTGTTTACTTCCCCTCAATAGTTCCTGCATCACTTATCCAAAAATGATATATATGATGGAACAATAATTAATGTTAACACAACAGAGAGAGACAAGTTTTTTTTTTTTTTATCACAGCATATGTGCACTAGGGGTTAACTTTTATCCCATATTTTATTACATTAATTATGAATGAGTTTCCAATGCATGTATAGGAGGTCCTACAGTGCATGTTGTTTGCCAATGATAGTTTTGAAGACTGGAGATGGGTAAATGCTAAGTTAGAACTATGGATGGATGTTTTATAATAAAAAGGCTTTAACATAAATTAGGCTAAAACAGAATATATGCAATGGAATTTTAATAAAAGAGGAGTAGAAACAGGGGAGTAGGTAAGATTGGCAACCACGAGGTAGTCTAGAATAATCATTTTCATTATCTCAATTCAATCATGCACGGGGAGGGAGAGGTTGAAAAGGATGTTACTCATAAAATTAGACTGATGGATGAATTGGAGAGGTGCTTTTGGAGTATTGTGTAATTGATGCATAACTTTAAAAATTGAAGCTAAAATTCTATAAGATAACTACAATACTAGTTATGCTTTATGGAACAAAATGTTGGGCAACTAAGAAACTACATATGTGTAGAATAAGTGTAGTTGAAATGGGTGAGTAGCACAACTAGAAAAGATGAAATTATAAATGAATGCATTTGAAAGAATTCAAGAATAGCATAATGGTTGACAAAATGAGGGAAAGTTGACTCAGACAATTTGGTCAAGACCAGTGATTACACCAGTGAGAAGGAATGACATGGTGTAGGTTGAGGGCATCAAAGGATAAAAGAAACGCCAAAATTTGGATTGAAATAGCGTTGAAAGACATTAGTGCTTATGGCTTCATGGAAGATATAGCCCCCCTCAATAGAGTGGAATGATGAAAAAAGATTCCTATAACTGGCCTGAAGTAGTTGGAGTAAGGCTTTCTTAAGTTGATTTATGTTTATTATTAATATTAATATGCTATTTAAAATAGATTTAACTAAATAGAAGTTAGGGTACACACTAGGAAGATAGAAGAGTAGGTCTTACTGTTAACTTCTTTGTGTGTGTATTTGAGAGAGAGAGAGAGAGAGAGAGTAGGCGATTAGTTTAAGTGTAAGAGAAGAATTTGATCAGAGACGTTTTGTTAACAGAGAACTAAAAGATTTAATTTAGGGAAGGAGATTTAGTTAAATAAAAAAATTTGACAAAAAGGGAACTGATATGAGGCGTATTGTTAGGAGAGAGACCAATTCCATGTTTTTCGATGATTTCAAATGAAAAAGATTTAAAAATTAAAATTAGAATGATCCAATTATTGATATTTTTTTTATACTAAAGATGCTAATTTTTTTAAAACATAGACATATATATGCCCCATATTTCCAATCAAAATTTCCGTTTGGCATAAGACTTCTTTTTTCCCTTTTAGTCCCTACTATTATGATGGCGGAGATCTCAATATAATGCTCGTGATTAGTGAAGAACATGTCTCGGCTGTTTATGTTTTTGCTACATAGAGTTCACTTAATTCAAAATGGGTCTTTGGTCAATTGAGACATCTGCCGGCTTCGGGTATGTCTTAGGGGTGTTTTTGTCATATGGGTGGTGTTCTTAGCAATGTTGGGTTCTCTCGCTTAACCCAAAATGGGTCTTTGGTTAACTGAGCCTTTTGCTTCAATCTAGCAAGCCTTAGGCGCTTTAGTCCTGTGGGTAGTGTTCTTGGCAATTTTGGGTTTTCTAAGTGACTTCAAGGCAATCTGCAACTTTGGAGAGTTGAATTCTGGCAAAGGCGGGAACCAAATTCTAAGCATAGTTTGAAATCTTCCAAAATGAGATTGCAAAGCATGGCTCCTCTTAACACTGGTGTGTTACATCGATTAGAAAGAGGGTATGGTGTGAACCCAAGGGACAGATTGATTTGAGCTTCAGGGATAGAGGGGTATCATCCGTGGATTTGAACCCTTTAACTTTAAACTTTGTAAGGCTTCCATCCATTAGAAACATACTCGTAGAAGTATCGTAGAAGTAAGAAACAACTGATGACCAGTGTCAGTAATAAAACGAAGGGAGGGACTAGTGGCAACCCCAAAAATACTCACCACACCCCCGAGCTCACCAGCCACCCTTTTTTGCTCACCACACCTTGTCCCCCACCTAAAATGTCCTCACAACCCTAAACCCTTCATTTCAGTCTCTTTTCCTCACCACACCCCCATTCTCTCTTTTCTCTCCTACCTTACGTAAAATCACCGAAACCCACCCTCCCCTCTCCTCTCTTCTTTCTTCTTCCTCCCTTCTCTCTTCTTCTTCTCTTGTTCCTCTCTTCTTCCCCTTTTCTTCCTCTCTTTTTCATCTCTTCTCTTTTTGTGTTGCTCCTCTCTTCCCGCCTCCAGCCACCGCTAGCACCACTGTCGGACGATTCTATTGCCGCAGCCGCCCCACTATAGGTAAATTTTTTTTTATTTTTTTAACTCATCCCCTGTTCAGAGGTACATGCCCGAATAGTGCTGGTCCCGTTCAGACCTGCACCTCTGAATGGGACCCCAATTTAAAAAATATATACATTTGTGTTTTTTTAAATATATTTATGTTTTTGTTTAAATTTCTTCTTTTTTTGTGTGTTTTAGCACGAAATATGTAATTTGTATGTATGGTGGAGAGGTAGGATCTATTCCTTTCCCTTCCATAATACCATTAACTACCTTCCCTTGTTTCTCATCTTACACTTGTTAGCTATTGTGTTTGGGCAAGAGATATGTAATTTGTATGCATAAATGGTATTTTTATTGGGTGCCCAACACTTGAAATTTCTTATTGACAAATCATTGTCCCAATCTAATGGTAGTAAAAATTATAACAATTTGGATCACCTCATTGGGTTGATTTTAGGATGACAGTTCAGGATTCCCGTATTAAAATGAAAATGCTAAATTCAAAGAAACTTTCTTAAGTTTCTATAAAAGATTCATCTCTCTCTCTCTCTCTCTCTCTCTCTCTCTCTCTCTCTCTCTTTGTGGAAGGGGGTTGGCTGTTTCTATCTTTTTCTGACGATTAATTTGGTTTGTAACAAATATGGATGTCGGCACTTCTCGCACATTGCATATACCACCGACGGCATCGGCCAGGCGAAATCGCGGTACCTATAAGTCGAGAGCATCCACTGATGTGTTAAAAGCATTAGTGTTTCGTCAAGTAGACTGCAACTTGGTGATTTATATGCCAAGGAGGCTGAGGCTGAGGAGGCTCCCATTCCTAGAGCTCCTAAAGACCCTTCTTTATTATTGAGCTTCAAGACATACGTTGTTATGACAATCTGGCGACGAGATGTGTTGCAAATTGATTATTTTCATTTATTATTGTTATTAAATGTTGTTAATTTTCAATCTTTATATTTATTACTGTTATTACCACTGTTTGTTTTGATTGCAAGAGCGTGAACGGCTTAAATGCTTATCTCACAACCAAAAGATAAATGAGTGGGTGTTTAAGAGATTTAATCCTCCAAATGAAATGTTTTAATTAATGATTGGTGCTTCTGGCATGTACCCCTTGGTCACAGCATCGTATAAGTTTGTGAACAAGGTAGTGGTGTCAGTGTTTGTGGAGAGATAATATCTAAAGATTAATTCTTTCCACATGCCATTCGGGGACATGACCATAACCTTGGACGACGTCTCATCGCTACTTAGGATTCTGGTTGTTGGTCGAGCTGTCTCAATTTCTGAGGAGAAGCTATCATTGGAGGATGCAGTCACCTTAGTGTTTGCCCAACTGGGAGTGTTGCCCCAGCATGCGAAGGAAGAGCTTCAAGCCATTTGGGGTACGTCTGTGCGGTTGGAGTGGCTGAGGACCATGTCTTTGAATGTGAATGATGAATTTGATTCGGCCTGGATTAAGTGTGCAACCAAGGCTTATTTGTTATTTTTATTGGGTTATACACTATTCATTGACAAGTCTTCTACGCTGGTGTCGGTTGTTCATCTGAAGTTACTGATAAATTTGTAGGAAGTGCGGGAGTATATGTGGGGTGCTGCAGCCCTAGCCTATCTATACCGTCAGCTAGAATCAGTAAGTCGGGTGTGTGGGCCTCGATTTTCGTATAATGGGTAAATCTCTTTTAAAAGAGAGACTTAACTATCGTAGAAAAAATCCCACAATGATTTGGAGTCGCCACCAGTCTTTTTAATGATGTGACTGAACATTAGTTTTGAAAACAAAATAAGTTTAAGTTTTGAAAATGGTTTGAAATGTCTAACTCCACACTTAAATTGGTTAATTCCCAAAGATTCTAAGGTTAGCTGTTCGTTTATGAGTTGGGGAAGGTGTTAGGCACCCAACCTCATCCACTTTCATGGTTCCATACTTTAAACCCGTTACAGTCTAATGGTTAACTTGATTTATTGTTTATTCATCTCATCCATTGCCTTTTATCTCATTTTATTGAGATTAGACAGGGAATCTACATGCCATTTCTGCCAAAATTTCAGCAGCATAACAATTGTAATATAGATCCCTAGGGATGAATAGTGATGCCCATGTCACTTTCTTCAATAACCTAATAGTCCACATATCAACAAAAACACATCAAATATATCATAAATCCACCACATCATCACTATCCATCCGACAGCTCCGTACACATCATCACCATTCATATTCATTAAATTTACATATACAATTTAAAATAGAATGAACGAGAGATCCAAATATAATACATAACTCACAAAGGTCCAAACATAAATATATACAAAACCTCTAATTAAATGAATTAAGCAACTTTATGTATGTTGAGACTCCAGAGTGAGCCATTTACTTGCTAAGTCGCACTTGTATTGTCACCTCATAACCAAAGCCTTTAGATGTCTCCTACATATAACATGTTTGCAATTAATTAAATCTTTTACTAAAAAAATAAAACAAGTAAAGAAAATCAAGTTGAAAATCATACATTTATTTTTGTTTTCCACTTGGCCACAAAAACATAAGTGTTAAGGCATAAATAATTAAATGAACAATCAAAGGGAGCAACCATAGGGCCAATTAATGTGAGAAATAAATGATGTGAGCTGATATGAGAATTTCATGGGAATCAAATAGAAAAAAGAATCAATGAAGATAAGTGATCTATAACAAATGGAATTCCATTAAAGAAAGAATAATATTATTACCTCTACATTAAATCGGATACACAAAGAAACTACATTGATGCACTCATCCATAATACTTTATAATAACACATTCATCCCCATGCACCAAACTTTTAACATTCTAAAGAAATAAACAAAGGATAGGATCTAATTCAATTACATAAAGATAAGTTATAATGTTATGCTTACTTACACATAGAAAGGAATAGAAATATAAGATGGAATCAGATTTACAATGGTAATGTAGCATGACAAAGTAAATAAATAAAAACAATAAAAAATCTGGTATAGTTCTGTCCAATGTTTGAAGCCTGTCATGAATAAAGATTGAACAAGGACATGTTCTGTATCATGTATTAATGAAGAAGCATGATTGGACAACAAACATTATTGCCCCTTTTTCCATCTAATTTTGCAACAGTGACATTTACAAATAACACTATTTAGCGTGACAAAATTCACAAAAAGATATACACACTAGAAAGTCTAGCTTTAATGGAAAAATGGTAACAAATGAAGGGTTGACCCACTAATTCAGTACATCCCTAATGCTAAAGACAGAGGTTGGGTATTTATCATA
>JAOXJP010000008.1:3061784-3078009 GCA_025762735.1 Platanus orientalis | reverse complement strand
CTGTTAATCCAGAGAGAAAAAAAAAAAAAAAAAAAAAAACAATATATAACCAGTTTATTGAGTGCCTTCTTTGGAGTATGTCATTGTCTTTTGGAGTTTGTTGAGTGCATGTTTGGGTGAGGTTCCTTTAAACTTTGAAGTCGTCATGACTCTTCAGGCGTCCCTTTACAGCGTCGGCATCCCCAGCTTCACAACCCCTCCAAGTCGTTCTCGCCGTATAATCCGAGCGAAAGGTAAGACCGATTTCAAGATCTTCACAATATGATCCTTTTTTTTTTCTTGTCTTTTTTGATGGATTAAAACACCAATTCGATTTTTGAATGTTTGTTACCCTAATTCGAATCTTCCATGTAAATTTAATCTGCTAGAATTTTTTTTTTTTTTTTTTCCTTTTTGCTATTTCGAATCACTCATTGCCTTGAATATGATCGGGGTAACTCGGCGTTAGAGTAACCGGAAAGGTGTTCATCGATTTTCCAGGTTTTCTTAAAACACGAATCATCCAATTTTGTTATTCATTTCGTTTGGACTGAGTTTCTCATGGATTGTTATGCACAGTGTGAACTTAAAATAGGGATATGAGCATGAGGTTTTATCTTGGATATAATCTTATTCAAAATAAAAGCATTTTAGGATTTAGAAAAAAAAGAACTCATTTCTGAATTTATTACGGTTTTAACTGATGCGTTTGAGCATCCAAATTCCTTATTATGATTATGTGATGTGAACATATGCATTTTAAATCAAGTCACTTGTGCATCCAAAGGGGCCGTGGTAAAATGAAAAGGGTGAAGAAGATGAGGATGATAATGGAAAGGGGTTTCA
Organism: Platanus orientalis; assembly: GCA_025762735.1. Classification (NCBI taxonomy): domain Eukaryota; kingdom Viridiplantae; phylum Streptophyta; class Magnoliopsida; order Proteales; family Platanaceae; genus Platanus; species Platanus orientalis. Next base: position 3,077,184 of record JAOXJP010000008.1, on the reverse strand, counting down.
GAAAGACGAAACTAAAAAAAGAAAAAAAAAAGAATCGGGTGTTTAATGGACAGTAATGGCGATGCTGGAAATCAAGAATAGAACCTAAAAAAGGGAAAGGTACATAATCTCCATGAATGATCTGTGGCACCACAGTAGACAACACTTATTCATGCAATATTTAGAAGTGTACAGGTATTTTTACTAAGGCCCTTCAAAAGTTGGAAAACTGATTTACTTGTTAAGCATAAGAGCAGAATAGAGCACATCATTTACGAAAGCAAGTGTGGAATATAAATGCCCATATGTTACACAACTAATCTTTTTTAATTTAGTTAACATAAGACAGTATACCTTTGTCAGGATGACGGGGTTTATTTAATTTTCCCATTGATTCAATAATTGGGATCCCATCTATATTTTTCGTTCATATTGAAACATCCTTTTTTTTTTAAAAAAAATGTAATTTCAAAATTCTTCCTTTTATTTTTTAAACTCAAGCTTATATAGCATTTCTTTAAATATGAATGCTACACATTTCTGCAGTGGAGCCCTCAGAGAAATCTGTTGAAATAATGAGGAAGTTTTCAGAGCAGTATGCTCGTAAGTCAGGAACATATTTTTGTGTTGATAAAGGAGTCACCTCTGTCGTTATCAAGGTATGTAGAATGCTGAGTAGTTGCATATTTGGGATACATAACTACCAATATGCTTAAACATGAATTTTATTCCATTATTATCTCTCTATTGATATTCATTTTGGTGATATGAATGTTTATGCATATTCTTACACCAAGTTTATTAGATTTTTGTTAATTTTCTTATGTAACCTTGTTCTATGCTTTCATCATTTCGTTGCTCATCTTTATTTTGTTGGTGGTATTTTATCTGCTTACAGAGTACTATTTCCTAGACTCATAGTCATTCTAGGGAAGAATGCTGTTTTAGCTTCCTTCCTGACTTAAGTATTTCTCATTCTTTCTACAAAATAGGTCAGTTAAGACCTGCCTGACCACTTAGCAGACCTTGTCGTCCCTGCTGCCTGAGTTGTCAACTTGGAATTCCCTCTTGTTATATTTGGAGTGATATGTGTTTTCTGATCTTCAAATCTGAAATGTGATTCTTTCTACATTATAGGTCAGTTAAGACCTGCTTAACCACTTACCAGACCTTCCCTGCTTTCCTAGTTGTCAACTTGGAATTCCCTTTTGTTATATTTGGAGTTGTTTATGTTTCCTGATCTTCCTATTATCTGAGGCAAAACTCTGATACCATGCTTATTTGCCAGGATAATCCACATTTCAAAATAAATAAATAATCCACTTCACTCCGTTATAATTGGGAGTGTGATGAATTTTGAATGGTTTTCCTATTCGATTTTAGCTAATTCTCTTGCCAAAAGAAAGTGCAGCACTTAAGCTTTAACAAGTATTGTCTGGATTACTCATTATGATTCCTGAGTTCTCAAGTTGAGCTGGACTGATCATGATTACTTGAATTCAGAGGGAAGGAACAACATCAGATCTTTGGAGATTTTGAAAATTTACAGAGATTTATTACTAATTATTTTCTATGCCTTATTGAAATTTTGAGTGGTTTATCTCTTACTAAACGTAAAAGGTTCAAAGATACGGCAATTGATTTTGAAAGAATTCATCATCTTATCTATTAGAGTCTAAAATTGATTAGAACCCATGACAATTGTTCATAACCTGTTGCTTAAAGCTGACCAAAGTTTAATCACCTCAGTACAAGTAAAGATATATGGTTGCACCAAACGTAAAGTCTCTCCACAATTGTTTGACATGATCGACTCCAAGCTTATCTAGGATACGTTGTCGACCAAAATTAGCGTAAAATCAGAGTTACTTGGAAAAAAACAAGGTATTGCTACAATAGTCGTACAAGATTTTCTTTATGACAGTGACGACCCTTGCTACAGTGACTACTCTGTCAACAAAACAGTAAGACTACAGTAAGATTCCCTCTTACTTTAACAATTAAAAAGCAACTTAAAAATAATATTTCTAGAGCCTTTTGAACTTAATACATCCTGAAGTCTATGGATTCCAAAGGAGCTGAAATCCGTCATTGACTATCTACAAGTAAGAGGGTGTTTTTCAAGCTTGGACATTTAAAATTTTTTCCAAGTCTTTTATCTTTGTTTGTGAGTTTGTAAGTTTGAGTGTTTAAGAGTATTCTCTTTTTATTTTGGTGTGGTGACCTTTCGCTTCTTTTTTTCAAAGTCTTCTGTCTCTGTAAGTCTTTACTTTTTAGTCTGCTTTTGTTGGTTTTTTATATAATTATATTCTAGGTGATTATATAATTTGTAATAGCCAACATTTTAAATATCTTGTCAAAATGGTATCAATGCCTGGTTGTTAAGCTTAGTAAAAGGAAAAACTTTATAGAGAAGAAAAGCTTTTTGCAGTCTCATATTCGGCTTTTCAAATACCATTTTTAGCCCATGAAAGAAAAGGGTGTCAAGGTCATTTCATGCTATTGTAAATTGGACAGGAGATTACCATTTCTCTTAAAATTGTTGTATTTTCTGTAAGTTTAGTTTAACATTTTTTTTAATATCATTATGGTAATTTTTTTAGATCATTATCTACTTCTCATCCATTTATTTTTAATTCTGCTTTTATTATTAATAATAATGAGATAATTTTTTTGGATCTTGAAGACACTCAGTAATTAGATTATCTCTAGAGTTTCAAAGAAGAAAATTTACAAAAAGGAAAATTTTCAGTGAAAATCTGATTACAACATTAAAACTAAAGAGAAACCGTTGTTTATTTCTAGTAATAATGATCATATACAATTTATCTCTATAAAAATCTTTAAAGGATATTAGAAAAAAATATGCCTACCTTTATGTAAGATCAATACAAGTAACAGTTAAACCTCTTGTTGGAATTAGTGTTAATGTGTCTGTTCTTTTGTCAATAAGAGATGTCAAACATAATAATCACGCAGATTAAATCTTCAGGATTATAGAAAAAGTCTACATCAAGGTCATGCATATTTTAACTTGATGCAACATGCATATGGATTAGTGAGTGTGTGCATAAAGGAGTTAGGCATAAAATTACTAAGAGTAATGACAAAACATAAATAAGATTCCTACTTATACATCCACACACGAATTCAGATTAAAATTTAGTTAAGTCCAATAAGCATGATAAAAATTAAGGTCTAAAAAGTAGCAAACAAACAAAATTGTATCTAATCGATATAGGAAAGACATTCACTAATTGAAAGGGAAAATTAAATAATAGGTTGCTGTCCAGATTTCTGAAGCACAAAAAAAAATGACCATATGAATGTTCAAGTCAAACCAACAGTGAGGGAGAATGGTAGGGATTGGGTAATGGTTATATTGAAAACTTAAGGCAGGATAAGAGCTTGATTGGAGTAACAAAACAAAATTAAAAAACTAGGAATGAAATCAGAAAAATAAAGCCCACAACTTGTTATCATATACCATATCATGCCTTTAGTCACAACTCATATTAGGGAATAGGAGGAAGTCCACAATAGAGATTAAAACCTGTTCTTGATTGTAGATTGCTTGCTGATAGTGTAGGGAACCTCAATCTTCAGTCCAAGATCCTTCTCAGTCTTCTGTGAATGGTCTGATGAAGTGGGCATCGAATTAGCTTTAACCTAAGGGTGTTGCTAGCTGAAAATTACCAGGGGATGCTCTCTCTTGATGTCTGCAGTTTTCGTAGAGGTGATGCTACCCTTAATGTCGCCCTAAGGTCTATATGTTCCAGCATAAAAATCTTCCCCAAACTCCTAAAGAATAGGAGTGTATGGCTGTTCTCGTCAGATGCCCCAAAACAGGGGTTTCACGCTATGGTTGAAGAGTAGGCAGGATGCTCGATCAAAAACAAAAATTTTAGAGAGGTCTTTTGACTCCAGTAGGATCGTATGGGACTTGGTATAACCCTCCTAAAATCCTGCAGTCAAATTCCTAAAGATGAGGAGTAGGGACCCAATCTCCTGCGAAGATTCTAAACAGGCTGTTTAACGCCTCTTATGCACTTGGAGTTTAATAACTCAGTCTGTTGAAGAGTTTAGGGGTGGGATCCACTACCCATGGGATCGTGTGGGAGTGCCTACGAAGCAGGAAAAAGATCAAACTTCAATTCTCACTATTGGAGGAGCAGGACTGATTCTCATGAAATTGGGTTTTATGTGCTGGTCACACCTAGGAAATTTTTCAGACTGTAAAACTCCCTCAAAACTGCAATCCCAAGTAGTTTTCTTTACCAGAAGGCTAAGTGTAGATGGCTAAAGGAAGGGGATGGAAACACAAAGTTTTTTCATAAGGTGGCTAATGGATGAAAGTAGAAAAATCTTATCTCTAGTGTTAGGGTGGAGGGGGAAGAGGTTATGAAGTTTGAAGCTATTGCAAATGAGGCCATTCATTTTTATTCTTCTCTCTACAAAAAAGATGGGGGCCGTAGACCGGTGGTTGAAAATCTCCTTGATAACTCGTTGGATCCGGTCTTGGCAGATTGGTTTGAGAGGCCTTTTGATGAGGAAGAGGTGAAGGAAGCTATTCTTGGTATGGACAAGTTGAAGTCTCCAGGCCCTGACGGGTTCACAATGCTTTTTTATCAAGTATGTTGGGACATCATTAAATACGATTTTATGAATGTGATGGGTGAGTTTTTTTAGAGGGGTGCCATGAACAAATCGATGAGCTCTACTTTTATTGTGCTCATTCCTAAAAAGGAAGGAGCGAGGGAGTTGCGAGACTTTTGTCCTATTAGCCTGATTTCTAGTCTCTATAAGATCATCTCAAAGGTGCTTTCTTTGCGGTTGCGAATGGTTATGGGGTTAGTGGCTGGGGCAACTCAAAGTGCTTTTATTAAAAGGTCGTCAGATCACAAATAGTATTTTGATTGTTAATGAATGTGTAGATATGAGAATGAAGTCCAGGTTGGAAGGGGTGGTGTGCAAGTTTGATTTGGAGAAAGCTTATGATAAAGTTGACTGGGGTTTCCTCTTTTGGGTGATGAGAAGTAAGGGGTTTGGGGATCGTTGGATTAGGTGGATGGAGGGCTGTGTGGACAGTCATTTCTTCTCTATCTTGGTGAATGATACCTCTAAAGGATTCTTTAAGTCCTCTAGAGGTTTAAGGCAAGGGGACCTGCTCTCCCCCTTTCTTTTCTCCCTGGTGGCGGATGGTTTGAGTGCTATTCTAAAAAAAACGGAGTCAGTAGGGTTGGTGAATGGTTTTATATGGGGGATGATAGTCTTATGGTGTCTCATTTGCAATTTGTTGATGACACTATTTTGTTTCTTGATGCCACTAAGGAGAACATTAAAAATATGAAGGTGTATCTTGCCATTTTTGAGGTGCATGCAGGGCTTTCTGGGAATTTGGATAAATCTAGTCTGGCTGGTATTCATTTGGAGCATCCACATTTGTTGAAGTTGGTAGGGGTTATGTGTTGGAAGATGGGGGAGTGGCCTATGAAGCACTTGGGAATGCCTCTTGGTGGTAACCCTAGAGCGGTTTCTTTTTGGGATCCGGTGGTAGAGAAGGTCTCTAAGAAATTGGCTATTTGGAAAAAGTCATATTTCACTTGGAGGGCGAATTACTTTGATCAAAGTAGCTTTAGCTAACCTTCCAGTGTTCTATATGTCAGTTTTTAAAATGCCGTCTAAAGTGGGGAACATTATCGAAAGGCTTCAAAGGGACTTTTTATGGGAGGGGGATGGCAAGAAAAAAGATCATTTGGTAAAATGAGATGTTGTAGTAAAATCAAAGGAGCAGGGTGGTTTGGGGTTGGGTAAATTGAAGGAGAGAAATGTGGCTTTATTAGCCAAGTGGTTGTGGAGGTTTGCGTATGAGGAAGGTAACTTGTGGCAATCCATCATTATTAACAGATATGGAATGGGTGATAATGGATGGGATTATTCCTGAAACCTTTCTTCTTCTCATTCATTGATGTGGAAACACATTTCCCAAATTGGCCCGTCGTTTTTTTCCTTCACTAGGTTTGTGCTAGGAGATGGAAAAAGAATCAAATTTTGGCTGGCCCTATGGTGGGGTAATACCACATTATGTTCGACCTACCTGCGCCTTTTTTGTGTTGCATCTCACAAGGATGCGGTGGTTGCGAAAATTTTGGCCTTTAATGAGTATGGTCTCTCTTGGAACCTTTCTTTTTCTAGAGACCTATATGAGTGGGAAGTGCCTTTGGTGGGGAGCCTCATAAATGACCTTAGGTTGGTCTTTTTCTCTAATCTTGATCATGATTCTAGAATTTGGTCTCTTTCTTCCGATGGGTTGTTTTTGTCCAAATCATTTTTCTCTATTCTATCTGGAATGCCTTCCTTAACTCCCCATGTCCCTTATTCCAAAGTCTGGAAGTCAGCTGCCCCTCTCCAGGTCAGGGCCTTTTTATGGATTGTTTCCCTTGGAAAGCAAAATACTATGGATGTGCTTCAGCGTAGACTACCTTATATGGCCCTATCCTCGTCAGGTTGTTGTCTTTGTGGCAAAAACGAGGAAAGTGGGAACCATATTTTTATTCATTGCTCGATCTCATATAAGGTTTGGAGCTATTTTATGAATGGACTTTCTATTTGTTTTGTTATGCCAGACTCTATTAGTGATGTGCTGTGCCATTGGGGTGTGGGGGCTAGTGGCAAAAGGGGGCGAATGTTCTTCTTGACTCTTTTGCATGGAATTGTATGTGGAATTTGGAAGGAAAGAAATATAAGAATCTTTAAAGATAAGAAGAGGGAATGTGGGGAAGTGATTGATTCTATCATTTCTGAGGTGGGCTCTTGGTTAATGGTGAAGAAAGAGTTTGCTGATTTTTCCTTAAATAATTTCCTTCTGGATTGGAGCTCTTGCATATCGTCATACTCGCGCTTAGTGTCTTCTTCTCCATGGGTTCCTCTTTTAAGGGGTAAGTTTAAAGTAAATTTTGATGGAGCCTCTTTTGGGAATCCGGGTCCTGTGGGTTATGGGTGTGTTATGCGTGATTATCAAGGCTCTATTATTATTGCTAAGGGGGGTCCGATTGGTACCGCTGATTCCATTGAGGCGGAATTGATGGGGCTTCTTGTTGCTTTGCGCATCCTTAAGGAAAAAGATCTTTCAGAGTGCTTTGTGGAAGGAGACTCGAAAACCGTAATTAGTTGGGGGATTGGGAAGGTTAAGGGATCGTGGAGATTGAATCACCTCATCTGTGAAGTTCGGTGTGTTGTGAGAGAGTTGAAGGTGGAGTTGTGTCACATTCCTAGGTCACAAATGACCTCACTGACAAGCTTGCCAAGTGGAGCGTTAATCTTCATGATAATTTCTTAGGGGATCATATTCCGGATGGCTAGTTGGTTTGTTTTTTCGGTGCTTGTTTTTGACAGAGTTGCTCTTGGCCTTGTTTGTATTTTCTTTCTCTCTTTTTCCTTTATAAAATTTATTATTTATAAAAAAAAAAAAAAAAAAACTCTCCTAAGACAAAATTACCCTAAAATAATGTGCTAAATAACCAAAAAAAAAAAAAAAAAAATCTTAGTGAAACCATAACATGGGTGCAACCCTCCTGCGCCATCTCTGATAAACCTGAAACTCCTGCCTGGACTTGATGTCTTCATCACAACTGTTTTCCAAACTTGACTTTGAAATTTTCGGATTCAAATGTCCATGAAGCTACGACTTTAAATCTTCGTAAACAAGGTTTTTATATGAAAATTAAATCACATCATCTTTCAGTATTCTATTGCACTTACTACAAAGTAATGAATGCCTTAAGTACAAATTCAAACATCTTTAAATCATATGGCATAACCACCTCATTTGAACTTAATCCACAATATATGATGATTTCTTTACTTAGGCTAATCTTAATGAAGTTGCCATTTTCATTACCTAAAGAGACAATGCTAGCTGAGGCGGTGGATGAGTGAGATATAGAGGGTAATAATGTTGGGGTTTTTGGAGAATAATTTAATTCTTGAAGAACCTTTTGAAGAACATGATTAGTAAGGGAAGGTTCAGGCAAAAGGATGTCATCTTTGAGCTTTTCAGTAAAATTTGGTAAAAATTCTTGATTTTTTGAGGAAGAGGGTTTGTTTGAAGATGAAGTAGCTGTATGTGGAGCAAAGTGAGGATTTATGGGAAGTTGAGAAGATGGTTTAGAGGAAGGAGGGATTTCAACATTTTGAATAAAAGGAGGAGGTGCATTTGATGCAAGAACATATTGGTAATTGTATTTGTTCCACCATATTTGGAATATTTGTCTCTCAAGGCTAGGAGTAGAAATTGTATCAACCTCATATTCCCACTTGATGATCCGTGGAAGACTATGAGTCATAAACATGTAGAGAGAAACTATTTTCTTTGCAACATAGCTAAATTTAGCTTGATATTGAGTATGGAGCAGAAGTAGAGGGGAATGAAGAATAACCTCTGTTGCTTCGAATATGTCCCACCACTTGTGGAACTAGGCTGGGAAAACATAGGTAAATGAATTAGAAAAATTTAGGTATCAAGAGTGTTTGTGTTAAGAATTTTGGTAGAAAAGTACATGTTCCCAAATCATGACATAGTTAAAATAATTATACTAGGGAGACCTGACATACGGTTGAAATAAGGTGGTTACACCATCTGATTTAGAGACGTTTGAATTTATACTTAAGTATTCATCATTTTGTAGTAAATGCGATAGATTACCGTAAGATAATATGATTTAGGTTTCAATGCATGAATACTTAAATTCATAGCTTCGTGGACATTTGAATCCAAAAGTTTCAAGGTCAATTCTGGAAAATAGTTTAAATGTGTGACACTTTGATTTAGGCTTGTTCTTATAATCCTGAAGATTTGATCCACATGATTATTATGTCTAGCGTCTTAAATGATAAGAGAGTAGACACATTAAGAACGGTTTTAACAAGATGTTTAAATGCTACTTGTATTAATCTTACATGAAGGTCAACATATTTTTTTTGGTGTATTTTAAAAATTTATAAAGAGATAAGTTGTATATGATTATTATTGCTGGAAATAGATAACATTTTTTTTTCAATTTTGATGTTATAATCAAGTTTCAATTGAAAACTTTCATTTTTGTAAATTTCCTTCTTTGAAACTTTAGGAATAATTCAATTATTGAGTGAATGTTCAAGATCCAAAAAATTTATCTTACCACTATTAATAATAGAAGTAGAACTAGAAGTAGGTTGATGAGAAGTAAACAATGATTTAAAAAAAATTGCTATAATGATATTAAAGAAAAAATGTTAAACTAAGCTTAAAGAAAATACGTCAATCTTAAGAGAAGTGACAATCTCCTATTTAATTTATAAGGGCATAAAATGACTTTGATGCCATTTTCTTTCATGGGCTAAAAATGGTCTTCTCGATAAATCTTTCCTTTTTACTTAATTTAGTTTAACAATTAGGCTTTGATACCTTGACTGGATCTTTAACATGCTAGCTATTACAAATTATGAACAGTTAGTATATAATCATACAGATAAACAATAGAAGCAGACCGAAAAGTACATACTTACAAAGAAAGAAGACTTTGATAAATAGGGACGAAGGCACACCACACTGAATTAAAGAAAGAATGCTTAGACACTTAAACTCACAAACAAAGGTAGAAGACTTAGAAAATTTTCAAATGCTCAATCCTGAAAAAACACTATCTTATTGATAAATGGGGACGAATTTCAGCCCATTTGAAATCTACAGACTTCAAGATGCATTAAATTTGAAAGGCTCTAGAAAAATTCTTTCCGAGTTGCTTTTTAACTGTTGAAGCATGAAAGAATTTAACTCTAGCCTTTTACTATTTTGTCGGTAGGGTAGTTATTGTAGCACGGGTCGTCATTGTAGCATTACTATAGCAAAAAGAATCTTGTATAGGTACTATAATAATAATTTGTCTTTTTCACAAGTAATTCTGATGTTATCCTGATTTTGGTCAACGATGTGTCATTGATAAAGTTGGAATTGATCACGCCGAATAAATGTGCAAAAACTTTTAAGTCTAGTACAGCCACATGTCTTTGCTTGTACTGAGTTTATTAAACTTTTGGTTAGCTATAAGTCATAGGTTACGAGCAATTGTCATGGGTTTTAATCAATTTTAGACTATAACAAATAAGATGAATTCTTTTAGAATCAATTTTTGTATTTTTAACTAAACCTTTCTGTTCAATCTGATTACTAATGGTTTTTAGAATCAGATCAGAGTAGTTTTGTTGTTCTTGAACTTTCGAAACAATCTCTTTTGTTGCATAATTATCATCACCCTTTGAGGAGTCTGCTGACACTAGAGGGTTAGCCAATAGACCAATGGTTCTTAGGGAGGATGATTGGCTTCTATAACTCATTTAGTGCCGGTATTTCATTTGAAGGAGGGTTTTTCAGAAACATTAACTTTAGATTTAGTCATGTTTTTGGCTGAGTAGGCTTTAAGCAAAAAGAAAAAAAAATGACTAAATCTGAAGTTAATTTCCGAAAAAACTTCCTTCAAATGGAATACCACCACTAAAAGAGCTATATAAGTCAATCATCCTTCCTTAGAACCTTTGGTTAATGGCAAGAAAAATATCTTGGCTACCCCTCTAGTGTCAACAGACTCCTTAAAGGGTGATGACACTTGTGCAACCAAAGAGATTGTTTCAAAAGTTTAAGAGCAACAATACTACTCCAATCTGATTCTAGAAACCATTAGTAATTAGACTGAGCGGATAGAAACTATTCTTAATTCTATCAAACCAGTTATTATCAAAATACATGAGCCTCTACTAAAACCTACAAAAGAAAAACCAACAATTATACCCCATAACCTAGACTCTCAAGGAAACAGTGTCTTAAATTTTCAAGGACAAACAATTGCCAATCGAGTATATGCCTTCACTATCAATATCTGTGATCACTTCATAGGTCAGGGATTTGATGGTCAATTCAGAATAAGGGAACAACTTCAAAATCTCAAATGTAAAACACTTTTTGAATTTAGATGGTATGAAGACGTCTTCCTGACTAAAGTCCATCAACTTGATTCCTACCTCAATGATTTATGGAAAGAATGATTAGAGCCATTCAGGTTTCAGTGGATTGATTACATTCAGAATCCAGAAATCTGCTTTCTCAACCATAGTGTTTCTTACTAGGATGGAAGGTATTTGGTGTTTGTAGTTTCTAAATAACAGGTTTTTTTTTGATAAGAAAGGACATCTTTTGCCTTGCCTATTTTAGAACCATTACATTTTTTTTGGATAAGAAGAACCAGTACATCTTCAGTAACTATAATACTTGGGAGCTTCTTAAATGATCTGAATTATATTTCTACATAGATGCAATATGCAACCTACTTTCATGGAACAGTATTTCGCTAAGCTTGCAATTCCCACTTGATAAATAGGAGCGAAATTGAACTGCATCCACTTTGAAAGTGTTTTTATCGTTATTTTTTTGTGACCCACAAACTGGATCTGGACATTGTTATTCACTAATCTTCTTCTCTTCTGTTTTATCCTTTTTTGAATAAAATTGATTGTTATTCATAAAAAAAAATATTTTTCTCTTCTGTTGATTATGCAATTTAAGACTAGTTTATATTAAAAAAAAAATTTATGGATAAAAGATAATAAATTAAAGCCAATTACTCTGGAATTCTCACAGGGACTGGCAGATCATAAAGATTCATTGGGAGCACCACTTTGCCCTTGTAGGTAAATATGTTTCTCATTGATCCTGTTTTATTGTTAAAGTCTGTTAGACTTGTCTATCAAAAATCCTGGTTGCTGCATTGAATCCAATGGATTCTTTAATATGTCTACTTTTATAAGTTTGGCAAGCTCAGACTATTCATTTTTCAGGCATTATGATGACAAAGCTGCTGAGGTAGGACAGGGGTTTTGGAACTGCCCATGTGTTCCGATGAGGGAGAGGTAGATATATTTTCTTCACTTGAATTGAAAATAAGTTATATATCTGATAGCTGGGAAAATTCTTTTGTTCTTTGTGAGTGAAAGGCATACTGGAGGGTATCTCTTACTCATTAAGATGATTATGATTACTATCTAGGCTTTCTTTATATCATCAGCTTCTATACCATGTCTAATAAATCAGGATAAATGTCTGAGATTTATTTGTGTTGATTATTTGGAAGGCTTTAATGCACTGAATATAACTATAATGATATGATTTTTTTTTCTTCTTATTCTTATAAATATGTATTTTCCCATGTGTCATGCTTCTGAATTGGTTTGACTAGTAAACTTGGACATCTGAATTACTTTATCTAGGATTTTGACTATTCCCACTCAAATCATTTTATTTTTCTTATTGTCTTCAATAGCATCTATTTGTGGACATGGGCCTTCTCACTAGGACTGTTTTTCCTTAACATGTAAATATGTTAATTTGATTTAAAAAGTAAAAAAGGTAAATTGAGGAATATCCCTATGTAACAAAAATGTGCATGTGATGACTCTTTTTTGACCAATCAATACTCACTTTAATGGAACTCGGTTCCATACCTCTATACTTAAATATCCCATCTGCAGTCAGAGATATCTGCAATCTTTCAGGCTCTTATTTTGCAAGAAGCCCAGGGATAAGCAAAGGTTTTTCCTCTGCCTTGTTGGAAGATGATATGCGTGAAGAGGTCTTGACTCTTGAGACCAAAGGAACTCAAACTTCGTTCATTGTTCTATGTAAACAAATTGTTGGTTGCCAGTAGATGTACACTGAAATATTTAGGATATTTCTTTATTTAAAGACAGAAGGGTAAACTTGCTGTGAACGGTTCCCACATGAGTAATTGGCTGACTACGATGAGCTGTCAGTCATCAGCTCCAGTTGCCATTATGAATCCAGTAAATGCTTGCGTCTCACTACTGCAGGCGAAACGGTGGTTCGTACACTAGCTCGACATTGAAATTGCATATGCACATTAGGATCTATTGAAAAAAAGTTTGGCATGTATCTTATAATGTAATTTGTGGGCTGAAGCAAGCTTGAAGAGCTTGTTTTATAGAGGGAGCATTCTGTTTTTTAAGAAGTGGTGATGATAGTAATATTTGACCTCTAGCATGAAGTGGAATACACTGGTTAGCTCAAGCTGGTTCAGACTCTAGTATTTATGGGTAGCATTGTGATCTGTAGGATTGATCATGGTACTCATCAGAAAGACAAGATGAGAGCTGGTTCAAGCTCTAGTAAATTTGGACCTCATTTTGGTCACAGGGGCTGATTTAGGTAAATTGTTGACCTTAAGCATCACTTCAAATGGGCCCATGGAAGGATGTGGTATAAGGTGGTGCCATTGAAGGTTCAATTCTTCATGTGAACAGCAGTATTGGAGAAGCTTTCAATTATGAATTTGGTGAGGAAGAAAGGGTTCCAACTAACAAGTGTGTGTCTTACCTATGCTACAAGAGTATGGAGTCACTGCCTCATCTACTTCTCCATTGCCTGTTCACTTGGGGGAATATGAAGTGGGATTGTTCGTGACTTTGGGTTATACTTTATTGCTCCTTCAAATCTCTCTAGCCTTCTTGTGGGATGGAGGACGACTGTGTCGAGTAAGATGGGCAAACAGATTCGACGTTTGGTCCCAGCAGTGGTGTGTTGGTCCATTTGGTTGGAATGAAACAATCAGGTGTTTAATGGCCATGCTGAACCATCCTTTATGGTCTACAAGATAGTGAAGGAGAAAGTTATTTTTTGGGCTTGGAATGTAAAGGTTATGATTTTCTGGATAATGGGGCCCTTGTAAGGGATTGGGCTAATGCCATTATCCCTGGCTCGGTACATTCTTTCTCTTCTTTTTTTATAATTTTCTCTCTCATCAAAAAAAGAAAAAAAAAACCTCACCATAAAAGAGAAAGGGGGGGGGGGGCGGTGGGGAAGCATTTAAGGAACTTTGGAATTTTAACTGCTTTAGAATTGGCTAAAGTGGGGAGATTGTCTTGTGGATCATTGTTTAGCAGTCAACAGAGTTTTGAGTTGTGCTTGTGTTCTGCTATAGATTATTCTTTATTCGGAAAGCAATTTCATATATGCAGAATGAGCGGTTTTGTGATAGCAGGAAGTTGATGATGGGTATCTTTTTGCTTAGTAATGGATAGGTTGATCATGTTGGAGATAAGGAGTAGTACGAAGTGTTCAGATCTATGGAAACAAAGAATGTAGAGAGATGGTCATTGAATGCTTATGATATTATTTGACTCAGGCAGCTACTTAGTAAAATGGAGCATTTCTAACTGACATATTTCTCTGTGGTATGGTGTCATTTGTATAGCTATCATCCTGAAGGGAAGAACTTCTTTGTGTTTGATTACCACAAGACTAAGATGTGCATATATTCAGTGAAGCTACTGAGGTGATCTGAAGTTTCTAGAATTACAGTCATGTATGTATATGGATTTGATGTTTTATATCGCCAACTCATATAGGAATCCATTTTATTGTTAGGTGGAGGGGTGATTAAAGTTTTTAGGTAGATACTTTTAAATTTTTCTTGGTATTATTGTCTAAAATGATTTGGAATAGTTTAGGATCTATATGCTCTACCCTATATCTTGTATAGATTGATCTCTATGGTTGATTATACATAATGGAAAGCTTAAATTAATAATCTGTTTCATTGATATTCAAATAGTATTCATTTTTTTACAGATATTCATAGACAAACCATAGTTATTAAACCCGGACCTGACCGGTCGGACCTGTAAACCAGTGATCCGGCACCTCAACTGGTCCGGTTTTTCAATTGGATCGTTTTTAGAAGTCACCCAGTCAAACCCATTCAAACCCGTCCAGTTTTTTGTTGAACCGTCCAACCCAACCGGTCATGCCATCTTTTGAAATTCGGGTATTAAAGGATAAAAACCTAGTTCTATTAAGATTTGAAGTCGGGTAACTAGATTTAAAGCATAATCTCTTGACCACTAGACCATGATACCATCTTTTGCTTTCTTTCTATCACCAAAACATAATTAGTTAAAAAAAACTTTCATTTTTTTCATTCACATTTATGCATGTTTTTACGAATATGTGATTTAAAATTGTGATATATTTTTTTCAACACATTATATTATATATTTAATTTTTATAAAAATATTTTAATATTTAAAATTGACCCTGCAGTTTGACCAGTGACCCACTCCGGTCCAGGTTTAATAACTATGAGACAAAACCTTTGGATATATAATGATTATGTAACCCACCACTTTTCTGTAATTACAAGCACACCTTATTTGGAATGCCAGAAATCGCGGACTGAAGCCTTTGGGCTGCCTTCTTGTTGTATTGTATTTTTCCTCTCCTCTCTTTCTAATAAAGTCGTTATTTATCCACACACACACACACCTGATTAGCTTTTAAGTTCCCTGACATCCTAGGTTAAGTGTATAATTATTTAAG
>JAOXJP010000008.1:3047821-3061684 GCA_025762735.1 Platanus orientalis | reverse complement strand
TGGCATTAATAGGTGAAGACAACACTAGTTGCCCACCATTTATGTTTGAGATTTCAGTTTTGTCAGGGACCCTACATGGGTTATACAAGATTTATGTTTTGCAGAGACCCTATATGGGTTACATGATTTTAGTTTTGTTAGAAACCCTACGTGGGCTAATCTGTTGGATTTGCTACGAGGTGTTTTGACAAGATTTGGTTTAGGAACCTTACATAGGTTAAGTTGTTTTGATCCAATGTGTGTTTTGGTGGAATTGGTGGAAACCCTTCATAGGTTACATGAGTTGAGAGTTGTATTAGGCTTCCATAAGCATACATCAATTTTGAGATCTATTAGCTAAAGCAGCTTATTTGAGAGGTGTTAAGGCCTATTTATTTATGAATAGTTTTGAAACAGACATTTACATCACATGTTGCACATTTCTTATGAGTTACACTTTGTTGATTTAGTTGTAGACTCTTGTTGGTTTGACTTATTACTTCTGCCCTCTTGTTAGATTCTGATCATTGTTGTAGTTAGTCCACTTTTATATATTCATCTGTTCTGATTTGGTATCATTCTGTACTTGTAACATACGATTTATTCTGTGGGACATTATGTATGTTCTCTCACGGGCTTTATAGCTTACCCATGTTTTTAACACCATTTCAGATGATGCTCTATAGCACGGGATTTTTTGCAGGTTCAGTCCAGAGAGACGGTTCTTGGGGATGAGTGGACCATCCATGTTACTTCCTTTTGTTTGTTTATTTTCAGCACCCATGTATGAGATAGTTTATGATTTTGAGACATGATTTGAGTTGGTTAGTACTTTTACTTGAGGTGTTCAACGTGATGTTGGCCCATTTGGATGGCCTATTTAATAATACTATGTAGATGTTTATGGATTTGTTTAGTTTGATGGACGAGAATAGTAGTTATTTGATACAGATATTGGAGGTTCTTGTTATCCTCCGCTGCATAGTTTAAAATGTGTGCGTTTATATTCTGCTGCACTTTATGAATGAATGTAATTATTTTATGATTATGTTTCTGCTGTGAATGTTTGGCAATTGAGGATAGTAATTGGATAAAGGAAAGAAAAATAATGAAGAAAAAAATACATGCTGTAAATTAGTAAGTTAAGTACGAAACTCCTTTCGTAAGGAAAGATTAATGTCACACTCCAAGATCTGTGACGCTGCACACATGCATTTTTGTATTACTACCCCAATCTCCACGTGTGGGTTTCGGGGCGTGACAGAGTTGGTATCAAAGCAACTGGGTTTGAATTTTGTAGACTTATATGGTGACTATAGTTTGGATTTTGTAGACTCTTTATGTTTAGAGATGAGTTATTTTGGGAGATTTTTTTAAATTATTTTAAGTCAGCGGAAGCTTGGAGGATTGATTGATTGATTGATTAATTAGTGATCTATACATGGTGTCTATATGATTGAGAAACTTAAGTATTTGAGATGTGATATGAATGTTGAGGTATACAAGGTTCTAAGTTCATTGTTTCTTTGGTTTTAGGAGAAGATGTCGCCTCGTAGGTCTACTTCTTTCATTCGTCAACTAGAAACTGAGTACTTTATTAGTATGCTGGGAGCAATCAAGAGTTTGGTGGAAGTGATAGAGAAACACGTTAGTTCTGGTGGTGAAAGTAGTAAAAAGAGTAAACATAGGCTATCATGCTAAACCACTTTAAATCTTTTGTTGTGGATTAAGTGTATGATTACTTCTTTTTTACTTTTATATACATTACTACTCTTGCACATTACTTATTTAATAAAATACTCGAGTACACACATTATAGCACATACATACTTAGGTTAAGTTAAAAAAATTAAAATCAATTCTAATATTATTAAAAATAAATAAATAAATTTGTAATAACCTATTCTTCCAAACTAGGATTTCTTTATAAGAATTTTAAGGGGTGTAATAAGAAAAGGAAATAGAAAAAGGAATTTTAGGTAAGAAAAGGGGTGTAAATAAAAAAAGTGAAGGGAGGGAAGAAAAACGGGGTGTAAAAAGAAGATTTTAAGGTATATTGGGCTTCCATCCAAACAAGGCATCAAATTAAAAATCACCTGTCAATGTAATGCTGTCACAGAGCATTTGCACGGGGTTGGGATTAGGAAATCGGTTTTTCCTGATGTATTAGAATGACATTAGGAGGGCTGACACATCAGTGCCGAAAAGTGATTTTTACTTTTTCGGGGTGCTTATGACTTTCCAATGCTGACGTGTTCACCTCTGATGCCACTCTAATACAACAGGCAAAGTTCATTTCCGTATCCAATCTTTTCCGATTTAACAGGTGATACGAATTCCACACTAATGTTTTAATCGATGTGTCACACAATGCCTGACAAAGGGTGTATCGGGATAGACAACCAAGGAAGCGTAGTGTCGTCGTGTGCTGGGTATGTAATATCTAACGCCCTTTAACATTTTAACGTGCTTCTGCGCTCCGATATTTGCCTCCAGAACTTCTCAAGTTAACCAAAAGAAACGAAGAACGCAGATTGAATGAATGCGCAGGAAGGAGGCCGACAGCAGATTAACGACGGGAATGCATGGTGAAGTCTCCGGCTGAGAGGTTGCGACCCGGATCTTCACTACTTCAGTGCGGCCGTGCTAGGCTGCCGTAATTAGTTAACAGCCCGAACGTCAGTTAGAGCGCGTCCACAGTTGGCAAAATGCGCATCTTGACGCACCAACTTAGCGCTCGTCAACGCATCTGCACGCTGCTCCTCTTGTCCAAGGCTTCATTCTCGTCTCACCATTCCATCTCCGATGCTATGCTATCGGACAAAGCCTACACTTTTCTCAAGCGGTACCCCGGTCAACTCGAATCATTAGCTTCGCATTTCACCCCACAGGCAGCTTCCCACCTCCTCCTCAAATCCCAATTCGACCAAACCCTAACCCTAAAATTTCTCAATTGGGCTAGCAACCGTCCTTTCTTCGACGTCCAATGCAAATGCTTGGCCATCCACATCCTTACTAGATTTAAGCTCTACAAGACTGCCCAAACCCTTGCCGTAGATCTCATTTCGAACGAGGACGACCGCAGCGCCACAGAGGGTTCTTCTTCAGTATTTGAGTGTCTGAAATCGACTTACCATATCTGCAGCTCCAGCTCCTCTGTTTTTGATCTCCTGGTAAAGTCATACGCTCACTTGAACAATGTTAGGAAAGCTTTAATTACTATTAATTTAGCAAAATCTTCTGGTTTTATGCCTGGTGTATTGTCGTACAATTCGGTTCTTGACGCCATGTTTAGGTCTAGGGATTCGGTTGCCTCGGCAGAGGAATTGTATGGGGAGATGATCAGGTATGG
Organism: Platanus orientalis; assembly: GCA_025762735.1. Classification (NCBI taxonomy): domain Eukaryota; kingdom Viridiplantae; phylum Streptophyta; class Magnoliopsida; order Proteales; family Platanaceae; genus Platanus; species Platanus orientalis. Next base: position 3,058,353 of record JAOXJP010000008.1, on the reverse strand, counting down.
GATTTCTCCCAATGTCTATTCTTACAATATTCTGATTCGAGGTTTCTGCGGAGAAGGGAAATTGGAAAAGGCTTTACAGATTTTCGGTGAGATGGAGAGAAAGGGTTGTGCGCCAAATGTAGTAACTTTCAACACCTTGGTCGATGCTTACTGTAAATTGGGGGAGATTGATAGAGCATCTGGGTTGTTTGAATTAATGTCTCAGAGGGGCTTGCCACCAAATTTGATTTCATACAATGTGATTATCAATGGATTGTGTCGAGAAGGACGGATGAAGAAAACACATGATGTTCTTGAAGAAATGGGTAGAAAGGGCTTGGTTCCTGATAAGGTGACTTACAACACGCTGGTTAATGGGTACTGTAAGGAAGGGAACATTCACCAGGCACTAGTGTTACATGCTGAGATGGTCAGGATGGGTGTGTGTCCGAATGTTGTTACCTATACTGCATTGATTAATAGCATGTGTAAGGCTGGGAATCTAAATCGAGCAATGGAGTTCATGGATCAGATGCGTGTAAGAGGACTTTGTCCCAATGAGATGACCTATACCACATTGATTGACGGCTTCTCTAAGCAGGGATTCTTGGATGAAGCATATCAGGTTTTGAAGGAAATGACTGAGAATGACTTCTCACCTACGATTGTAACTTATAATGCACTTATCAATGGATACTGCATACTGGGAAGAGTGGAAGAAGCACTGGGAGTCATTCAAGATATGGCGGTGAAGGGTTTGGCCCCAGATGTTGTAAGTTACAGTACAATTATAACTTGCTTTTGCAGAAAGAGGGATATGGAGAAGGCATTCCAAATGAAGGAGGAGATGGTTGCGAAGGGTGTTTCACCCGATGTTGTTACTTATTCATCACTCATTCAAGGTCTCTGTGAGCATAATAGACTGGCTGAAGCTTGTGATCTTTTCCAGGAGATGCTGAGCATGGGCCTGTCTCCAGATGAATTTACTTACACGACCCTGATTAATGGTTATTGCAAGGAAGGGGATGTGAATAAAGCTCTTTGTCTGCACGATGAAATGATACAAAAAGGGTTCCTTCCTGATGTTGTTACCTACAGTGTGCTTATAAATGGGCTTGGTAAACAGGCTCGAACAAGGGAAGCAAAGCAGCTTCTGTTCAAGTTGTTTTATGAAGAGTCTGTTCCAAATGATATCACATATAATACACTTATGGGACATTGCAGTAATGCTGAATTTAAGAGTGTGGTAGCTCTCATAAAGGGTTTTTGTATGAAGGGACTGATGAATGAAGCAGATCAAGTCTTTGAATCAATGACTCAGAGAAACTGGAAGCCTAACGAAGTGGCCTATAATGTGATCATACATGGGCATTCTAGAGGGGGGAATGTGCTGAAGGCATTTCATTTGTACAAGGAGATGGTTAGTTTAGATTTTGTTCCTAATACCATAAGTGTTATTGCTCTGATTAAAGCTCTTTTCAACAAGGAGATGAACAAGGAACTAAGTCAGGTCATACAGGATGTTTTGAGTAGCTGTGGGCTTACAGAGGCTGAGGTTGCAAAAGTTCTCGTTGATACAAACTATAAAGAAGGGAATATGGATGCTGTTTTTAATGTCCTTACTGAAATGGCCAAGGATGGTTTTCTTCCTAATAGTGAAAAAACTTCTATATCATCAGGATAAACAATATGGACGATTATTCATTCATTGAGTGATTTTAAACATCAGTGTTCATTCAGCATCTTTCCCTTTTATGTGTGGAACAATGACCACTAAGCACGTGTCCATATACAATAGAGGATTGAGAGGACATAGTTGATCAAAGGGATGGAAGTTTGTGGTTCCTCTTTTTGATAAGTTTGCAATTCCCTAATGCATTTCTTGGTGGAAGCTCTACAATATTCTCCAAGACATAGAAGCCTGTGTATTCCTTCTCCCCCATTTTGGTGATTGTGGCAGCAGCGGTTACTCTATTTAGCAGAGACATTGGGTCTTTTGGTTGAAATGAAGGTGGCTAAGTAAACCATATAATTCCTGGATTTCTATAGGGAGTTCATTGGAGCATGCTAGAAATCTAGATGCATCTAATGTGCTTTGAAGCAGTAATCAGTCCTCAGTTGATCTGGGACGATTGCAGAGATGAATTAAGGATGGATACTTTACCAATGGAGTTGTTGTGGAAGCACTGGCTTCATGAAATTGTTTTGTTGGACAACAATTTGTCCACTATTCATAGAAGTAATCAATGGTTATTGGTCGGAATGTGAGAACATTTTTATCAGATGAGATCAGTGAGTGATGTTGAGTTTAGTACTTTAGCAAGCCCTTTTTGTGGTTCTCTGTATTTAAGGCTGCTTAAAGCTCTATTTTCTCATGGGTAGGATGTTAATATCTCCTCCAAGGTACCATTTAGATCCTTTGGCATGTTTACTTATGCCAAAAGAGTTTACTTACCATTTGTAAGACTAGGTTCATATTTCTTGCAAAGAAAATCTTGGGACAATCATAAAGAGAACAGAAGCCAAGTACCTTCCTCCCCAAGCGAAGCCAGTGCAGACATCTTATGTGCCCAATGATGGATATCATCAATAGTGTAAGAACCCAGGAGAAAGCTAGCAAATGGATCGGGCTCTCTGGATTGTGATTGGGCAATTTTTTATTCCATGCCTTTGAAACATGTAACAAGTGTTGACCTTGTGGGCAATCTCCAGACAACCTTCTTCCTTCTAGTTATCAAAACTTGAGGTGACCTTTTTTTCGGTCATTTTAAGTCAAAAGTTTCTTGTAAATGTCCCTTTCTTATTTTAGTTCATGATTTATTTGAATTTATAAGTGAAAAGAGTTGTATATTAAAAATCATAGTTATTTAAGATTTCTTTTAATTTAGATTTTTTTTTAAATACCCTCTTCAACAATGATACAAGTACACACAAACACACATATTTTTGTTACTATCTTATAAAATGAGGACAATTTGACCAAAAAGAGTAATACCAATGAAACAAATATAAAATTGTTAACTGATATATCACAAGAAAAGACAATAAAACATATTTAGTTATTCGAGTAAATCCAAAAACAATAGAAGTAATTAAAAACAAATGGTAGAGATAGGTAAGTATAAGGAGATTGTTGCTGCAGGGCTATTCGTTGTCACTACTGACCAGTTATCAATATATGTATTGCAGAATGGGTGTACTAGTCATTATAGGCCAGTAATATTAATAAAACAGAATGTGGGCACAGTCAATTTGTGTATGACCCCCCATTTCTGCTCTTTCTCCCTCATTCCTTTTATTCTTCTTCTCTTTCTTACTTGATAAACCATATGCCATCATGTGTTTTGAATGGTCAGTCTCATTTTTTATTGTGTTTCTGAATGTTTATCCTTTTACTTCATCTCTTCATGTGTTTGTTGCCTTTGTCCAAATTCTTGGCCTAGGAAATGATAAGTTTTTTTTTTTTTTGAAAGGTAAGGATGAGATTTATTAATAAAAACCAGAAAAGATAGAACAGAAAAATATCACCGCGAAGGCGATATCATAGAACATACAACAAAAAAACCAGAGAAAACAATCACATGAGACACCTTACGAGTCTACATTCCATATAGCATCACATTCTCCCCCTTCATAATTTTGCTAAATAGAATCCATAGTTTGAAACTTATCCTAAAAAATCCTACTATTTCTTTCTTTCCACAAACCCCAACAAATAGCACCTGGTAAAGCGCGCCATAAGGAATTAGATAAATTCCCAAGACCACTAATCCACTAACTCATTATTAGTTTACTGAAGAGTCTTGGAAAAACCCAAGAAATTTTGATATGAGAGAGAAAGAAGTTCCATACCCTTTTTGCCAGAGAACAATGGATGAACAAATGATTCACTCATTCCGCCTCTTCCATGCACAGAATGCATCGAGTGGCCAGATGCCATCCTCTACTCTGAAGATGATTTATCGTTAGAATTTTATCCAAGAAACTATTCCATATGAAGAATGATACTTTTGAGGGAATATTCGGGTTCCATCCATCCTGATGTTCTAATCCAGGACTGAAGCTAGCTAACATCTCTAATAATCTAATCATGTCACCCACCTCTCAATCATTTGGGTCCCTTAAGCTGGGATACCAACATCCAAGGTTAAAATCAAAATAATTAGCCACCGATGCTTGAGGATTCACCGCAAAACGAAAGATGTTTGGAAATGAATTTTTCAAGGGATTCTCCCCAATCCAAAGGTCATTTCAAAAACTAATATTCTCCATCGATCCTAATTTGAATCTAATGCATTTCCAAAAGTCATCCTTCCCTGTCAAAATAGATTTCCATAGACCGCATCCATGCCTACCCCGCACCCTTTTGGATTCCCACACCATTTCTTTTCCATGTCTTGCCACAACCACTCTATGCCATAAACTATCTTTTTCCATTCCGTATCTCCATAACCACTTGGCTAAAAGAGCCTTATTATGCAACCGAAGACTCCTAATATCCAGACCCCCATTCTCAAATGGTTTACAACAGGTGTTCCAATCCACTAGATGATATCTATGATGTTCAGGATCATCATCCCAGATAAATCACTTGAACACAGATTCCATTCTATTAGCCACCGACACCGGAATTATGAAGAGGGATAGAAAATAATTGGGCATGGCTGCAACAGTTGCCTTTATCAAGGTCAATCTCTCACCTTTAGACAAAAGTGAAACTTTCCAAGACTCCGATCTAGTTGAAATTCTTTCAATCACCGGATTCTAGATCAACTTTGATTTGAAACTTTTCCCTAGCGGTAAACCTAGATAATATGAAGGAAGTTGACCAATTTTACACCCCAGAATCCATGCCAAACTTTCAATATCACAATCCCCTCTAACCTGAAATAACTCGCTCTTGGCCAAATTGATTTTTGAGACTCGATACTGCCTCAAAACACCTCAACATACATCTCAAGTAGCCCACTTGTCTCACCTCTGCATCACAAAATATCATCATATCATCGGCAAACTGAAGATGAGAAATAGTCATCCCCCCTTCCCTACCCACCTTAAAGCCCTATATAAATCCCATTTCGGCTCTCCGAATCACACGGCCCAATGCTTCCGATACCATAATAAATAAAAATGGGGATAATGGACCCCCCTGTCTCAATCCCTTAGATCCCCCAAAAAATCCCTCCGGGCTACCATTTGTCAATACTGAAAAAGATGATGAATGGAGATAGAAAGAAATTCAACTTCTCCATTTTGCCCCAAATCCCATTCTACATAAAATATAATATAGGAATCTCCAATTTACATGATCATAGACCTTTTTCCAATCCAATTTACATATCACCCCACTTCTCCCAGATACTCTCGGTCTTCAATACATTCTCTACCTTCAATGAATGCACCCCGTGGCGGTGAAATGATCCCTTTCATAACCATCTTCAATCGGCTTGCCATTAGTTTAGAAATTATCTTATAAACACTGATTAGTAAACTAATAGGACGAAAATCTCTCAGTTCCACTGTCATTTTCTTTTTTGGGATAAGAGCAATAAAGGTGTTATTCAAATGATCATAAAATTCCTCAGAGTAATAAAATTCATCAATAACTTTCATAAAATCGACTCTTATGATATCCCAACATTTTTAAAAAAATGATATGGTAAATCCGTCTGGACCAGGTGCCTTGCCTTCTTTCATTCCCATTATTTTCTTCTGAAGATCACACACTTGATGGTAATCTTCTTTCTTTGAGTCAAGGGGAGCATCCTTATTCCCTTATTACTACTCCACTCCCAATTCCTACCATTCTAATGAGCAATCTTAGGACTTTATCTTCTAGTGATCATTTTTAACAGAAATTGCTTCAAATCTACACCTGTAGAAACACACATCGTTTTCTAGTTCTGCCTGCTACACGGTCTTCTGGTTTGTCTGAGATTCCTACTGATCAGTCCACTCTAACTTCTTTTGATTGCAAATGTATGAAGGAAAGGTATTTGTTCATGTACTAAACATCCTATTACTTTATTTGTTTGTCTCCCTTGTGTTGCGTTTTTGTCCTTTCCTTATCTTCTACTATTCTTTTGAAGTCTTATAAATAGGATGTACATTACTTTCTTTATGAAGAACAGGATGTACATTACTCTAGGTGGAAAAATGTTGTGGATGAAGAAATGGCTGCACTATTAAGGACTGATACATGGGAACTCACTACTCTTCCTTTGGGAAGGCAATTTCTTAGATGCCATTGGGTATGTACTATTAAATATTGTTCTGATGGTGCTATTGAAAGATTAAAGGTCTGTCTAATTGCAAATGATTATGCCCAAATCTTTGGAGTTGATTATTTTGAAACCTTCTCACGAGTGACAGTTGAATTCTTTTGGAATTTGTTTTCTCTGTAGTCTATAAAGATTGGGTTTTGCATCAGCTAGATATAGTGATGAATAATCCGAAGGCAGCAGCCCATGGCCACCATGTGAAGAAGATTGGGTTGGGGATTTAAAGAGAACGATACATTTTTCTTGAGGGTATTTTGGAGTTAATCTGCCAAAGGGGAAGCTAAGGGGGGCAGTAGTATTAGTCGTTAGGTAGGATTATAGGAGAATATTGGATCAAATAAGATGAGTCCCACACTGTTGGTCGACAGCTAGAAGGGAATCCCTCAGTTCCTTTTAGTTGTTGGGTTAATAGTGAAGGAATATATGTATTGAGGGTATTTATGTCATACTATAGCTACGTTTGTGGACCATTGTATTAGTGCATAAACTCTCATGAATAAATACGTTGTATGTAGAAATTAGGAGACTCGCATATGATTAGCCTCAACCCTTGTATTTCTCTCTTGTTTCTTTTTTTCTTTCTTTTTCATCTTTTCTCTCCTCTCTTCTTGTTTTCCACACTATAGGTCGTCAACTTGGTAATAGAGCAGTGGAGAAGAGATCAGGACGTCATCGTGAGCACAGGGCAGTGCTAATGTCAGTGTTCGTACAATTGGCGTTAGCAGGTCCATACACCTATCAGATTTGACCTCAGTGGTTTAGCTGGCATTTGTAATATTTTTCTTTTCAGATTTTTTTTAAGCTCAGAGATGTGTTTTTTGAAGGGTTTTATTCAATCTTGAAACCCCCCCCAAATCTGATGACTGTTAAATCTGATCAGATAGGTAGTTTTTTCTTCGATTAATCTCTAGTGGATTTTACTTAAGGATTGAATCAAAAATTATTTGACTCAATTTGGTTGAGATTTGAATGAATAGTTATTTTGGGATTGAAACCTAACGTAATACACTGTGTGTGATTTTTCCTAGGATTTTTTTGATTAAAAAAATTGAATTCTCTCTCTTAGATTGATATTGACTTATTTGATGTGTGTATTGAAGCTTTCCAGAAGTTTTCTATTATGGATGGAGATCTGATGTGTGTCCGAGCATCTCGTGGGTTCTCTGTTGACGATTTGTATGTTGTATAGTCATGTGACCAAGGTGTGACCAAAGTGATATTGAAGCAAGTCAGTTTTAGTGTGTGTAGTTGTTGTTTAAACCTGTGTTGAAGTCTGTTCTTGTCTCAATTCTCGTGGAGTTGTGTTTTCTGATTATGGGATGTCAGAAGAAAGCCCGAACTCAGGCCAAATTGTGGGAGAATCAACTAACAACGATGTGAGTACTGTCTAAATAGTTGGGGATACATCTTAGCCCTAGATAACAACAGTGAAGTTTGATGGTAACAATTCTCTCACTTGGTCCAAGTCAGTATTGATCTATATTCAAGGCAAAGACCAGAAATAGTACCTGACTGATGAGATGGAGGTATCTCCCCTAAGTGATCCTTGCTACAGGAAGTGGAAGATAGAGAATGCAACTATCATGGGCTGGTTATTAAACTCCATCAAACCCGTGATTAGTGACAGTGTTTAAAAACCCGTTGGTAGATCGAATAACTCAGCCGAGTTACTTGACTTGGCTGAGTTTCTGGTTGACTAGGTGCCAAAACTCGGATGCCATTAGCAACTTGGTCAACAGAAAAATTGGCCGAGTTTTCCAAGTAAATCGGACGAGTTTTCATGAAATCATGCTAATAACTTGGTTTCTAAAATCCAGCCGGCCATCGACTGTGTTCTTATGGACTGGTTTTCTCTTCTGACCTGCCTTTTGATTTTTTATTCTCGTGTTTGTCCTATCATCTCATAATCTTAGTTTTTACCTCCAAACAAAGAAATAAAGGGGTAAAAAAAATGAGAATGATTTCGTACTATGGCAACCTCTCTGATCTTGATTCTTCTAATGTTTGTAAGCCTGACCAAGCAACAAGTTTATTAAACATGAAATCTTGGTTTGAGATCGATAGAGGCCGATATTCACATTAGATTCATCATCGGAAGAGGCAAAATCAATTACTTTATGGGGTGGCGGGAGATGAATGATGATATGATCAGCATTAAAGACCTCGGTCTCTACTGGAGGCATTTCTACGTACAAGAAGGGTTTGGCTGAATGATTTCCACTTCTCAAGGGAAAACTCTTCTCACTTCACTAGGAAACCACTTCCCACTTTTCAAGTGAAAGCAAGAGGGGTTCCCACTTATAATTTACTTGATTTTTCCATAGTTTTGACTTTTTTTTATTATATTATATTTATTTTTTAAATAATAAAATATTTTTTTTATTAACTAGCTGGTAACCAAGACGAGTTACCAGGAAAACTCGAATTGGCAGACATCTGAGTCACTGGACCAATCTGAGTTTTTAAACACTGATTAGTGGCCACTTATTGTTCGTAGAAACAACCCATCATATATGGGGATGCCTTGGCAAAATCTTATTCTGAAATGCGTCTCACTACTGAAGTATTTGAATTGAGACAAAAAATTGCTCAGTTCAAGCAAAGAAATTAGTCGCTTGCTATGTATTACTCTTCCTTGAGGAAGATATGGGATGAATTGGACCACTATACCACATATCGCTTGGCTTATGTGAAGGCTATGCTTACGTACATAGGGAAGAACGACACTAGGGAGTTATGAATTTGTCTACCTCTTTTGAGAATCAACACTAGTTTCTACCTCTACTAGAGGTGGTCATGGTGGCACTACAGGACGTGGCCATGGTGGTAAAATGAACTTCACTTCTGATGATAGAGATCGACTCAAGTGCGATCATTGTGGTCAATTGAGGTATACTAAGGACCAGTGTTGGGACCTTCATGGACAACCACAAGTTCTCCCTCTATGTTCCTCTCAATGAGGTGGATCTCGTAGTGGTTGGGGATATTGGTTTGGTACTATTCGATTAAATGCCCATTCATTGACTATTACACCGACAGAGATAGCAGCTCCACTAGTTCCAACTTCTATGCCCTCTAGTTTTTTTGATGGGGACCTATCTAGAGATGAGATTGAGGCCTTCAAATGCTTTGTTTCCCAACTGGATCATCCTTCTAATGTTCCTTCATCATCCTTTGAATATTCGGGTACATTTGCATCTGCTTTGTTTGCCTCTCCCTTCAGTCCACAATGCTCATGAATTATTGATTCAGGGGCCTCCTACCATATAACTGGTATGTTGTCTTTCCTCATGTCTTATGGGGTCTCTTCAGGCAAGGACAAGGCCCGAATTGCAAATGGTTCCTTCTAAGGCATTGGGGGAAAAAACCAGTTTATTGCCATTTGTAACAAGCATGGTATGATTGACATCTATGCTCCAGCTTCACGGGGTGTGTTGCTGCAGGGGTATTCTGGTCATTACTAACCAGTTATTAATAAATGTACTGACGCAATGGTATATTGGTCATTACTTACCGGTAATTTAAACAAAACAAATGGGGGCACAATTAGTTTATGAACGACTCCCTTCTCTTTCTCTCTCGTTTCTTCTATACTTCTCTCCTCCTTTTCTTCTTGCTTATTGAACTCTAATTCTAATAGGAATGAAATATAGTCAAGGAATTGGTACACTTTCAAAATAGTTTAAATATAGATTATTATTGTTGTTATTATATTATTTTTATTATTGTTATTATTTATTTATTTTAATAGGCAACACGAAAATAGCTTAAAAGAGAAAATAAGGAGAAGATACAACTTTTTGAAGGCTTGAGAAGAGCCCAATGGAACAGTACAAAAAAGAGAGCCACCCCAAAAAAAAGAATGAACCCTCTGCCACCATGAACATCCCATTAGCCACACCAACAGATCTTAAGAACTCGGGCAAAGCAACCCAATGAACACATCTAAACCAGCATCATCCCACCCCTGACCTTTGGAAAAAAAGAAAAAAAAGATGAAACACCGACCTCTCTGTGAGACTACCCTAACAGCCCCTCACCTTACTCAGATCATATAGTTGTTAATATTTCCACTTTTTATTTATTGGCAAAGAAAGTTGTATATTCTTTCTAAATTTTGTACTGTCTGGAATACTGAGCTGGGCCTTGCATTTCTTTTCCCTTAAAGTTCAGACGGCTCCATTTTTTCCCCAAATATCCATTTTCCTGTATTTTCTTCAATATTTTATTGGTGTTTCATACTTGAGCTGAAGCTATGTGCTAGTATTGATC
>JAOXJP010000008.1:2972332-3008821 GCA_025762735.1 Platanus orientalis | reverse complement strand
CAGAGCGGAATGGCGGAACAGGATTCATGTAGCCGACCCCAAATAGTTGGGATAAGGCTGTTTGTTGTTGTTGTTTGGATGATGGTCTCAAAATCAAATAAAATTTCAAAGATTCCAACAAACTCAACTTTGGCGGTTGTTTTGAAGGAAACCTGGATGCCTCTGATATTGGCAGTCTTATTATTATTATTATTATTAGAAAAAGTAAAAGGAAAAAAAAATTCTAAAACTAGGTGGCAGGATTTAAAGAGAGCCATTACATCATTTGATAGTATCTTCTCAAACCAAATTGGCAGGGAAGATAACCATGAAACTGTTTTAGAACTATTCTTCCCAAATTTAGCTAGGACATGAGCAGGTGAGTTTGTGCTCCGCCTACGGAACAGGAAAGAGAGAATCAGAATACACAAGGGGACCACCTACGATCTTCCTTAGGATCTGCTACCCTGATCTGAGGAGGATTGATATCCTTCATCTCTCGAAGCATCCTAAAGGCCAAGACAATGACTTGTAAAACATCAAAAAGCATTTTTAAATGTCAGAAGATTTCTTGTTTTCCAAATATTCCAGCAATAACATGCAACCATATCAATCAAGATTTTGTGATTCATTTTTCTTCCATGGATGGCTCAAACCAGCTTTTCAACCAATCCGAAAAAGACATTTGATTTGTTTGACTGGTTTTAAGACTTAAGGGAGAAACAAACCAAAGTTTCTTGACTATTGAAGCTTACTAAGCAATGAAATTTTTTCTAGATTACAGCCTTGAGGTTTTTCTGATGAGATTTGGAAACCCGTGATTGATGGAATCCAAGGGTCCTCGGATATTCTCACTTTCTCTCCATTTCTTATCTCCCATCTTATCCCTTTTCATAAGCATTCTATTTCCTTTGCCTAAAACTTTTCTAGACCCATGATAAGTTTGGTTTACCTTTTTCTTTTAAAAAGTCTATCTTTGGGAAGTAAATCAATTTTAAGAATTTTACCAATAAAATCCTTGATTAGTCATTAACCTCCAAGCTTGCTTAGCTAGTACTGGTAGGGCTATGTTAAAAGCAATAGATTGAAACCCATAACCCTCTTCTTTCTTGATTTTCCTCAAGAGTATCTCACCCAATCCAGTTTACCATTTATTCCTCAATTCTTTGACCCCACCAAAACTTTCTTTACTTCCCTGCCAGAGTGAAGAACTTCTCTTTCCATCCTCGGATTTTCTTTGAAGCTCTCTCTTCGATATAAGAGAAGATAGCTGATCACCCTAGGGTAAAAGAAAGACCTAGAAATTTGTTGGGACATTGGCCACTTTAATTTTCAAGTCTTAAGAGATTAAATTTTTTGTGGTATTTGAACTGGAAACAATCTCATACTTTTCATAATTTATCACTTGTTTTTTAATTTTTCTTTGATAAATAAGGTAATATGTTAAAAGCAAAAGAGAAGGGAAACAAGGCAAACAGCAAGCATGAGAAGTACAGACCACCGCCCTAAACCCACAACACACACTCAAGAAGGACAAAAGACAATCGAGTCCCAGTTGAACACCCAGGAAAAGGCAGCCCATTACAAGACGGCATCACAGAAATCCAAAAATAAAACAATAATGGCATCACATTATCTACAACCCAATATTGCTTCACTAAATTCTTTCAAGGGTATCCAGGAGCTCTTCAACATCTTTAACATCTACTCCTAAGATCATATAACAGTCATCTACAAAGAGAAGATGAGATATCACAAGATTTACTGTCCAACATTAATACCAAAACTATTCATCCAAGAAAGAAAAAAAACACCTTCAGGTCTGAAATCTTCTTTTTTCTTTTTCTTTGTTTTTTTAAAAGACTAGATGACAATCCTTCCACACATAATAGGAAAAGAAACGGGAAATGGGATCTAATTGTTTAATACCTTTTTCTGGGCAAATTTGTCTACCATGGGATCCATTTATAAGAACTTAATATGACACTAATGAATGCAATTTTGGATTCACTTGAGCCATTTTTCATTAAAGCCCAGCTTTTCCATCAATTTCGCAATAAAGCCCCATTCCACTTTGTCGTAGGCTTTACTCATGCCTAATTTAATGGTCATGTGATGTTTATGATATTTGCCATTTTCATTTTTGAATAATCTAAGAATTTCATGAGCTATCATGATGTTTTCATAAATTTGTCGACCTTTAACAAATACACTATGGTTTGTGGATATGATCACTAGGAACACAATTTTCAGCCTATTAGCCATTGTCGTTAACATTATGTTATAGAAAACATTTCATGGGCTAATTGAGAGGAATTGATATATGAGTTCTAGGTTTTTGACTTTGATAATAGAGTTATATAGGTTTGGTTTATTTTTTGAATGGAGCGTTACCATTAAAAAAATTTAGGGCTGCATCCATGGCATCATCCCCTACTAAATCCCAAAATTCCTGGTAAAAACCAGCTTAAAATCCATTAGGATCATGCGCTTTTAACTTTCCTAGATCAAAAGTAGCTTTCTTTATTTTCTTTCTAGAGAATGGGGTGTCCTTAGCTATTTTAGTGAAGAGGCATTTCTTCCTTTCTTCATGGTAGATAAGTGAAAGAATTTTGAGTTTCTAATCCTCCTCTTTAACCAACTAATCCTAGATTTTTTAGCCCAAAAATCTCTTCTTTTTCAACAATTCACTTAATCTTCTCTTCTCTAATTTTATGATGAATATCCTTCTTTAGGGGATTTTCTTTCAGCTTTTGAATGGTTTTCTTTCTTTTGGATATCTGAGCTATCATATTGCCAAAGGTGTTTTCTTCCATTTTATTTTAAATCTGGGGTAGTTGGTTTAGGTTCTTTTTGACTTTGTGGAATTTTCTCGACTCATTCTTTCCTTCCCAAACTCTTTTAACCTTGTTCCCACAATCTGGGTGGTTCATCCGGAACCATTCAAACCTCAAGGGTTTTTTATGAAACTCCTTAATTGTTGAAAGATTTAAATATTGGAGTATAGTCTATGATGAGGACATCAGGTCTAGGGGGGAGTTTCAGGTCTATCAGAGACAGCGCAAGAGGGTTACGCCCACGTTATGGTTCCACTAGAGAGTTTTCATGTCTTTTATTTTACCTAGCACATTATATGAGGGTACTTTTGTTTTAGTAGGATATTTTAGTGGTATTTTTTTTATTTTATATAGTTTAGAGTTATGTTGGACAGGAGATTGTGCTAGGGGGTATTTTAGTCTTTGTTTTATTTAGGTTGTAATAAAACTAGACGTGGGGGCTATATAAAACACCCCACATGACTTTGGTTGAATTCATGATGAATAAGGAAAAAAAATTCAACTCACATTTTGGCCTCTTGATGTCTTCTTCTTTTACCTTCTTTGAATGCAGATAAAGAAACATTAAACCTTGGAATGAGTTTAGGTTTAGCCTGGTTTAACGTTGGTAGTGGAGGCTACTTCCTCTCCCCTTGAGTCAAAGGTCCTCTCCCATATTCTTCTTAATTTTTCCTTTTGATATAAATACCCTGTTTCTACCTTCTACTGTTGAACTAAAGAAATCCCTGAGAGACTGATTATTATTTGATAAAGATTGATCTTTTGGGATAATCTTTATACTCTGCATATGTACAAGACTGCAACTATGATCAAGGAAGGCTCCTTCAACAATTTCAAAGGCTTTGAGAAATTTTCTGACAGGTATTGACTGGTCCAGGCATGAATTCTAGGAGTTAAGAGGTGGGATTTTGGAGAGTCCTTCTTACATCCTAGACAACACTACAGGTGGAACCATCCCAAAATCTATGGAGCAGCATCTGATATTACCTGGAACAATTTAAGGCAAGCGGTAATGCTTGTGCACAGTATATGAACCTTTAGCCCATCAAAATCTTCCTCTATGATCAGTTTTTTTCATGGAATCAGTACCAAATCTTTTGTAGAAGACCCAACTCAAGCATGAACAACATATAAGAAGTAAGTTTGTGACTCTACGATGGTTTTACTTGATTCCTAATGTGTAGTTAGCATGGGGTTTTGGGTGTATTGGTTGAGGGATAATAATAAGCTGCTAAACCTATAATTTTTTCTAAGAAATCTGATCCTATATCACTGTTAACATGCTTTAACCAATGCTTAATGAGTTCCTCATAATCCTTTTACTTATTTCTGACCAAACGATGGTCGTTTATCCTATTTTCCCCTAGTTTTATACACTTTATGCTATTCTGAATTCCTGGACAACAACTAGACATTGTACTAATCTTTTAATTCAATTGTTATTCTCACATATAGTTTAGGTTTTATTTTGTTTATTACTTCATAGGCCTTAGTTGAAAGGGCGGCGTGGCCCAATGGTAAGGCTTACCGTTAGCGTCCCTGGTGGTGCGGGTTCGAGTCACGGAAATAGCTTCTCCAGAAATGGGGGTAAGGCTGCGTACATCTTGTCCTCCCTAGACCCCGCATTAGCGGGAGCCTTGTGCACTGGGCCGCCCTGTTTTTTTACTTTATAGGCCTTAGTTCTTATCATGCATATTGAATTTAACTGAATGTTCGTCTGATTTCGTGTATGGATGTGCAAGTAGGAATTGTGTTTATGTTTTCTCATTACTCTTACAAATTTTATTCTTAACTCCTTGTGCACACACCCACTAGTCTATATGCATGTTGCATCAGTCTGACCTTAAGGAAAAATAGGTTTTCTAGTTCAGCATTTGGTTATATATTCCTCCAAAATATATTGGTGTCTGCTCTATCTAATTTTTCTTTTATATGGTGTCAACCCTCTTGCAGATTACTCCCAAGTGAAGGAGGAACCAACACTACCAAATCCATTAGGTATCCTACCTCAAGAAAACTTTTACCCATTTCTAGCTCTCATCTAATCAGTCTTTTACATTCAGGCAAAGTATGACTATATATATATATATATATAATTTTAATATTTAAAGCAATTTTTTAGAAAGGAAAAAAAAAAAGATAACAATATAACAAGACGCACCCAAGTCATGTACCTATAGGTGTTACACAAGTGACTCAACTCCTAACACAAGTGACTCAACTCCCAACCTAAGCGTTGGGAGTTGAGTCAACTCAGGGAGTCGGCAAACTATGGTCTAACTCATCAAACCAAATTTCAAATTTTTACCTTAAGAATATGAAGAGAATAATATAGTGTAAATTTGTGGCAGAATAGTGAATCTCAAAACATCAAGAAATACCCCTGACATGGTTTTAAATTTCGGTCAATACGTGCAATACCGCATGTATCATACCAGTACCATAAGGGTAGGTTCGAAACCGTTCAAAACCGCCCCTTAAGTTTTAAAAATTTGACGTATCGCAGCATGTGTTGCATGTTCAAGTATCAATATACCGACAACCCCACCCCATATTGACCATTCAGAAAAACCTCAAAAAACCCTTTTTTGTTCAATTTTTTTTGTAGATTTAGCTTCTATTAGGTAAATCTAGGACTCCAATTCAGTCCTTTTAAATCAAAAACACATATTGTTGAGATACATTATATGGAGGGTAGTATTGGCAAAGGTATTATATACATGTATATGTATGGTATACCATTCATTTCTACAAAATAGATAAATAAAATATTTCATGTGAGAGAACACACACAATTTCCCTAAAGTTGTCTCTCTATTCTTCTTTTTCTCCTCTTCTCTTCCCTTTCTCACTCATCCCTCTCTCTATTTTCAAGTTGGTATTAGAGCAAAATACCAAGATTGATCATTGTTGCAATACAGAGGATCTGTTGAGCTGGTACAACTACTAACGTTAGTCGGCTGTACATTAACATCAGTATATCCGTACGGTGTCAGAACCCCAAACCTTAGGGTTTTGGTTTGCCCTAATTTATGAGGATTTATGGTGATTTTTTTATAAGATAAGATAGGTTTTTGAAGGGTTTTCTTGGAGTTAAACAAAAATCCCAAAATATATCAAATCGCTCGATTCAATCACACGAAGGGTTTTTTGTTGGGTTTGTTTGCACAAACTGGATCGTTTTTTAGTAAGAAGGTTGGAGGATTTGGTCCCGCACAATTTGGTTAAGTTCTGAGGTATCAGCGATGATTTTTTGGTTCCTAAATTACTGCCAGACGAGTTTTTTAGGCTTTTTTTTTTTTTTTTTACTTAAAAATTAAAAAATCTCAAAATAATGGTGATGTTCTTTGTGATGACTGTTTTTGTACTCGTTGACACATGTTTGGTTTCCATGTGAGTTTTTTGGCCCTTGTTTGAGACGTGTTAGGAGGTGTCTACAAGTTTCCAGGCTGTGTCTGGCTCTGACACCATTCTCCAAGGGTAGCAGTTGTGTATTTTGACCTGTGAAGGTCGTATTGGGCTTGTGTGTAGTATTGATGATGTTTTGTTTTAGGCTACATCATGTCATCTGAAAATCAGAAGTTAAGTCAAAACTCTAGAGAGTCGAGCCAAAATACATTTGGGAACTCTTTTGTTCTTGGGGACTCCTTGCAAGTGCAGATCATCACTGTTAAGTTTAATGGCACCAATTATCTTACTTTGTTGAAATATACACTTATCTACATTCAGGACAAGGACAAAAAAGAATACTTAACTGGTGAAATATAAGTTCCTTTTAAGGATGATCCAAAATACTGAAAGTGGAAAACCGAAAATGCTATGGTTAAGGGATAGTTGTTGAGTTCAATGAAGCTGGAAATCAATGATCACAACCTCTTCTTAGAGACAGCTCATCAAATTTGGGAATATTTATCTCAGACTTATTCAGAGATAGGTCATGCCACCAAAGTGTATGAATTGCGACAGAAAATTGTCCAATTCAAACAAGGAGATCAACCCCTGACCATTTATTATGTCTCTCTAAAGAAATTATGTGAAAATAACCTATCACCCTACCTATACAAAGGATGCCATAACTTACAAGAAACATGTTGAAAAAATCCAAGTGTTTGAGTTTCTAGTTGGTTTAAGTTCTGAGTATGAGTAAATCAGAGCCCAAATCCATAATATGAATTTATCCTTAAATGAGGTGTATGCACATACTCACAAAGAAGAGGACTGACGAGTAGTGATGAACATGTCATCTGTAGTTGAGAAATCAGCCTTTATATTAACCTCTAGTCGAAGTGGATGTGGGGATTCTTTCTACACGTGGTTGTGTTGGACGCTTTAGTACCTCTGATCATCATGATCACCTTAAGTGTGAGCATTATGGTAGGTCTAAGCATACCAAGGATCAGGGTTGGGCTTTGCATGGACATCCACCGGATCTTCCTCGTCAGTATCAATGAGGTGAATTAAAGACAACTAGAGGTAGAGGTCGATTTGGAGGTAATAAACCCAGTACACATTCAATAATTTTCATGCTCTCAGAGCAAGCTATTCGTGATCCAAATCAGCAAAGTGACCAGAATCCTCGTGTACCCATTCCAGAGTCTTCTTTGGATTCAATTCCTGAAACAAGTAACACGCCTTCCTCTTTTGAGGTAGATGATTCTAACATACCTATTGTTCTGTGAAAAGGTGTAGATCATGTACTCAACATCTCCTATCGAACTTTGTTTCTTATCATCCTTTATTGGCTTCCTTTCGAAACTATATTGTTTCCTCGTCTTCAGTCACCATTCCTCGCAGAGTATCTAAAGCTTTCGCACAGCCACAGTAGCAAGCTGCTATAGATGAGGAAATGAAAGCTCTAGAAAATAACCAAACATAGGAATTGGTTAGCCTTCCAAAGGGAAAGATGATAGTTGGATGTAAGTGGGTGTTTACTTTGAAGCACAAACCTGATGGATCAGTTGACAGGTACAAGGCATGTCTAGTTGCAAAAAGGTATATACAAACATTTAGCATTGATTATCAAGAGACCTTTGCTCATGTGGCAAAGATGAATTCAATACAAGTTTTAATCTCTCTGGCTACAAATCAAGGATGACCCCTACTCCAATTTGATGTGAAGAATTCTTTTTTACATGGAAATCTAAAAGAGGAGGTATACATGGATACACCACTTAGATTTCAAATGTCAGGAGCAAAGGGCAAAGTACGTAGGCTAAAAAGGGCACTTTATGGCTTAAAATAGTCGCCAAGAGCATGGTTTGAAAGGTTCTGGGCAGCAATGATTACAAATGGATATAAACAATGTCAACCAAATCACATGCTTGTAAAAAGAGAAGGTAGCAAGGTGAAAGTTCTCATTGTGTATGTTGATGATATTGTGGTTACAAGCAATGATGAAGTGAAAATAACACAACTTAACAACAATTTGTCAAAGGAATTTGAAATTAAGGTTTTGGGCTCCTTCGAGTACTTTCTGGAGATTGAAGTGGCTAGATCTCGATAAATAATCTTTTTATGTCAAAGGAAGTATGTTCTTAATTTGTTAAAGGACTCAGGAATGATGGGATGTAAACCATGTGCTACCCTTATTGAAGTCAATCACAGATTGAAAAAAGGTGATAATAAGAGGTTGATTGATGTAAGTAGATATCAACGACTTGTTGAGCGTCTTATCCACCTATCTTTAACCAGACCTGATATAGCATATACAATGTGTGTGATTAGTCAGTTTATGCATGCTCCTACTCAGGCACACATGGAAGCTGCATACTGAGTTCTAAAATACCTAAAGGGGTGCCTAGGGAAAGGAATTATGTATAAGAAATTCGATCATCAGAGAGTAGTTGTGGCAGCATATTCTGATGCAGATTGGACAAGTTCATTGACTGACCGAAAGTCCACCTCAGGGTATTGCTCATTTGTTTAGGGCAATATTGTTACATGGTGTAGTAAGAAACAATCTGTGGTGATAAGGTCTAGTGCTAAAACAGAATTTCTCTTTATGGCCAATGGGATTTGTGACATTCTATGGTTAAGGAAGTTACTTGATGAATTGGGATTCTTGTGATGGGTCCCATGAACCTCTTGTGTGACAATAAGATAGTTATTAGCATCACACATGATCAAATCCAACATGACAGAACAAAGCATGTGGACATTGATCGACACTTCATCAAAGATCATATCAAGTCTGGTCGTATTTACATTCCTTTCGTTCAGACCAAGTATCAACTTGTAGATATCTTTACAAAGGGATTAAATAGTACTCATTTTTTATATACTGTAGACAAGCTGGAATGACAGATATCTATTCACCAGCTTGAGGTGGAGTGATGAGATACATTACATGGAGGGTACTATTGGCAGAGGTATTATATACATATATATCTATGGTATACTATATACTATGGTATACCATCTCTCTCTACAAAATATATAAATAAAATATTTCATGTGAGATAACACACATGATTTCCTTAAAGTTGTATCTCTATTCTTTTTCTCTTCCCTTTCTCTCACTCATCTCTCTCTATTTCTCTCACTCATCTCTCTCTCAATTTTCAAGTCGTATTTTGGTTGGGTCAAAGCTAAAACCCCAAATTTCATTAATAACATCAATAAATCCTTTAGTTTTCCTCTAATCCTTCTACATTTTTTATATGTTATGCATAGATAGTAGATCTACACTTCTATGAAATTAAAATTTTATTTATTTATTTATTTATTTAAATTTTAAAAAAAAAAAAAAAAACCATACCAAATAGGCATTGTTTTGTCTATTTTTTTAATATGAGATACTATAGCCCATTATCTACATAATATGTCAATTTGGTAAATTTTTGAAATAAAATTATTTTTTATTTAAATAAATACTAAAAATACCAAAATAAGTAAAAAAATACAGGAAGCATATTAGAACACATTGAAACATAATGTGTATGTTTCTCTTAATTCTACTATGCTTTTCTATATATTTTTATTTTCCTTATATTTCTAATAAAAAATAAAAAAATTACAAGCATGGTAGAATACTTTGAAATCTCTATATTCTATTGTGATCTGCCTTTTTCTTATTTAACTCATTTCCACCTGTGTTCTATTGTATTAAATCCAATTAATAGGGATCAATCTAAGATAAAATGTAAATATTGTGGTAAAGAGATGTGTGGTGGTGGGATATCATGGCTGAAACATCTAACAAGTGGGAAACATAGAAATGTACAAAAATGTGAACGTGTCTCGAGGGAAGTCAGGTAAGCAATGACTAAGCACTTGGGAGAGAAAAAGGTAGAGAAGAAGGCTAGGCTTAGGAGGGAAGTGGCATTAAGGGAGGTTGCATTGAATGTAGACGACTTTGATGATGATGATAAGGTAGCAGACTCATCTGATTGTGAGATAGAGTATGGGCACTAGTATAGGCTTGCAGTGAAGGCAAGCATTGCAGATTAGCATGAGAGAGATCTTCGTCGCATTCACTCTTCTATATATGAGGGAGGGGGTAGTGGTAGTAGGGACATTGGTGGTAGCACCAGGAGCAGGACAAGGGGGATGACTTGCGCCTATAATACGAGGGATGAGCCTACCCTCAAGTCCCCCATTCCCACCGATCCTGGTTTGTACCACTCCGAGGAAATAAAGCATAAAAGCTTACAAGAAATATGGGGGAATGTGAGAGATAAGATAGAGTCAACATATGCAGAATTCTCATTCTTTTAGAGCATTCCATAACATGCAACTACGAGGCCTTTCCTTTAGAATTTGTTAGATGAGGCAGGTAAGGCATGGTCAAGTGTGAAGGTACCCACTTCATACGAGTTTATATGAACTAGGGGAAGAACATTGATAACTATATAGCTGCCTTGAAGACGAAGTGGCCAGAGTATAGAATCACTATCATGTGTAATGACTAGACTGGTCCTACAAGAAGTCAATCATCAACTTTATCATTTATTGTGATAGTTACAATGTGTATTTGAGATCTGTGAAGGCATTTGATGTTATCAGGGATGCCAAGTACATTTATGGTTTATTGGTGGAGGTTATCAAAGATATAGGAAAAGAAAATGTGATCCAAATAGTAACATATAATGACAACAATTTCAAGAAGGCCAGAGAAAAGGTAATGAAATCAAAAAATAAATAAATATATAACATATTTCAGACCCCATGTCCAGCCCATTGCATAGACCTCATGCTTAAGAACATGGGAGGAAAAAAGTAGTAAAGAATGTAGTGGAAGAGGCCAGAGCAATTACCACATTTATATATAACCATGGGCATGTCTGGGTAATGATGAGAGATAAATGTGGAAGTGATATAATATGACTAGGTGTTACACATTTTTGCCACCAACTACATTGTATTGCAAAGTATCTTGTAGAAGAAGGTTGGCTTGAAGGCCTTGTTTTCCTCACCTTAGTGGTATGACTATGGAGAGAGTAACAGTGCAGGAAGGAGGAGAGCCGAAGAGAGAGTAATTAATCTCCTTCTGGAATGAGTGTCGTATAGTGGTGAACATATTAGAGCGGATTGTGAAGGTCCTCTGGAATCAGGATAGATGGGAATAAGAGGCCAACAATGGGATACATTTATGACTCCATCTGCTTGATGATAGAAGCAATAAAAGCAGCTGTCCCACATAAATACGTTAGCTTCATCAAGATCATTGATGAATGGACAAAGATGCTTCTCCACCCACTTCATATGCATGTTAAGTTATTTTAATTTGTTAAAGTTATATTTATTTGATTATTTTTCAAGTAATGTCAGTGGTTTGGATAAGGTTTAAGTTATGAAATATGTTTCTTTGATTGTCAACATAGTACCTTAACCCCAAATACCACTACGCTCATCAACTTGGCATGGAGCCAGACTTATTGGAAGTTGTACAAACTGTGATAGAGAAGCTTGAGCTCAATCCCACAAAACAGGTGGATGCTCTTGGGGAGGTAACTACAATTACGAACTAAATCTTTTTTCCTACCACAATACAATGTAGTTTACTGACTTTTAAGCCTTCTAATTTCAGTTATAGTACTTTAGGGATGTAGTGGGGTCCTTTGCATGGTCAACTACCGAGGTAGGACAATATAGGACAACTCCATGTAATTTTATGTCAGTTTTATAGAAATTTAAGGGTTGTAACTTGTAACCAACAATTATTTAATACTTATGCACATTCATTTTTTTATTTTACAGTTGAGTGGAAGGTGTTGTATGGGACAAGTGCACCCAACTTGAGGAGGGTTGTTATTCGTGTGTTATCTCAGACTACATCTTCCTTTGTTGCGAGAGGAACTAGAGCACTTATAACCTCATTCACTCAAAAAGAAGAAATAAACTCAAGCATGAAAATCTTCAGAAACTTGTATTCGTCCATTACAACATGCACTTGAGATTTAATACAAAGAAGGGTCAAGATTTGGAAGAGTACACCGACCCCATCATCCTTAGAGATAATTCTGAGAGGGAGAGGATCCACTATACGAGTGGGTCAAGAAAATTAGGCAAGCCGGTATTGGACAAGGAAGGTGGATGGCCAAGCTCTCATATAGCGATTGAGATGGGAGTGTGATGCAGCATGCATATAGGCTAGCGGGTGTGTGCTTAGAGAGATAGGAATAAAAATTATTAGAGTAATGAAGAGACATAAATAAAATTCCTACTTGCATATCCACACACTAATTCAAGTGATTGTTCAAAGTATGCTCATTTGCATGAAAGGAGTTAGAATTTACCAAGTAATAAACTAATGGGAGACTAAAGCAATTAATTAAATACTCCAACTAAACTTAGGGAACAAAACATTATGATTGCGGTCAAAAAAAAAAAATCTGATGCTTAAAATTAGGTAGAAAAGTATCTAAAACATAGCCATAACAAAGAAAGTTATCAAAAGGTGTGGAAATTTTGCAGGGGAAAACATTAAAGTTGGTTATGAAGTATGTTTAGGTAAGATTGGGTTCAGAAAATTAGGTCTTACAGGTTGGATGTAGGCTCAGAAATTAATCACCTGAGTTTCAGGTTTATGCCACATCAGCACACACAATAACCACTACTAGAGATTAGATAGGAGGTCCAAAAGAGGATTGAATACCTTAATAGCACAGCAGCTGGTTCCTTTAAGGTCTTGAGAAGTAATAAAACTCACAGCTCCTGAATTTGATAGCCAAAATTAGAATTAGCAAAATCTGTCCTCAGAAAAGGAGTTGCTGCCAGCTCACATGATGACCTAGGCTGAAATTTTGAAATCAGCCTCCTTAATAATGGAAACCCCCTCTATTAGTGTCGTCCCTGGATTAGGAAAACCCAAAAAAAATTTCCCTCCCAAAAGCTTATGTCTCCTGTTGCGGGAGGTCATTCTCGTGCAATGACATTTCAAGGCTGTTTCATGCTAGGGTTGAAGAACAGGGGGTAGAACTTGATGTTGGCTGATCCTGTGTGTTAATGGCTGAATCCCTAGAATCATCCAAGTGTTCTGAAGAATCTAAAATAGGCCTTCTGTACAAAGCCTCAATATCTGATGGTTCTTGTTCCAACTCGTGGAACTCCTCTGAAACAGGTATTAATGTCTGGGTTCTTTGAAAACAGATTGGATGGCCTTCAGGTGAGCAGTTTTCTGCAGGGTATGGCTGCCTTAAGTGTCGCCCAAGGGTAGTAATAACCCTGTAAAAACCTCTCAATCCAACTCCTAAAGATTAGGTTATAGGATCTAATCTTCCAACTCAGCTCAACTGCCCTGTTTTGACACCTCTTCTAAGTCATATGGCTTGTCTTCGATCTGGCTGAACCTTATGAGATGGGGGCCATCACCTCTAGTATTGTTTAGGGGTTCCTATAAGCAGGAGAAACAACAGAACACCCAATCCCTATATCCAAGGAACCCTACTCAATCCCGTGTGAACCTTTTGTGCTTGTATTCACGCCTGAAGCTGTCCAGCTTGGATAAGACTTCAAATAAACCCTTCAAACAGCCCCAAAATACTAGCAGCAGACCTCAAAACTGATCGTGAGACTCTAATATGGATCAAAAACTTTGAATATGATGGAGTTATAAAGACTTTTCAAACTATTGATGAGTTCAGTTCACAAACAAAATTAATAAATAAAAAAGAAGAAGAATAAGATAAAAGGACCTTTACCCAAGGGGAGGGAGTAGTCTTCACTATAACCGTTAAACTAGCAATATCCTAGACCCATTCCAGGGTTTTACCTGCACTCAATTTGCAACCAAAGAGGAAGAAGAAGAAAGCCTTCAAAGGAGCCAAACGTGAGAGACAAAACTTTATTTTTTCATTGCATAACTACAAAAGACTAAATCGCAGGGCTCTTATAAGAGACTCCCACGGTTTAGGTTTAATACAAATAAGTCCCAAAATGACTGAAATATCCCTATGGCCAATAAAACCCTCTCCAAACTACCCTCAAACAATAAATAATAACCAAAAACACCCTTAAATAACTCCTATGGACTAAAATACCTTCAAAAATTATGTGTCTCCCCTTACAAGAGACACCAATAACATAAAAGAAAATAACAAAGTAAATAAAATAGCTGGGGACATGGCCCAATCATCATCTCGGTCATGATGTTCACATCAAAGTGGATGTGGATGATTTTACAGAGACATAGCAGTAATCCCAAGTCCCCGAATTAGTTGAAGAGGAGTAGTTAATTTCCAGCTTAAATGATAGGGATAATATAGGTGGCGGTGGTGGGGGCTTTGGCAAGAGAGGGGGAGATGACTATAAGGATGATTACGAGGGAGATGATGGAGGCGATGACGGGGTTGATGGTGGTGGGGCTGGCATGACATATAGACCATACGGTGGCGGTGGGATTAATCAAAGACCATTTAGCCCATTCACAATAGAGAGAAGATATGACCATACCACCCAAGATACAGACCATGGTGCATGTTCCCCAATGCCTAAGACTTATAAAAGAATGAGACTGGGAATTAGGGGACGAGCCAAGGGGAATGAGACATCAGAAAGGTGAGATTAGTTTCCAACAAAATGTTGGCACTTGAATAGGGTCATTTGATGACATGAGCATCAATGGGGATTCTTTTGGCCAGCAACATGGGTTTTTCCCTCAACCTCACAATAGTAGTAGTACACAGAGCCAGTTGCCAACGGCCTTGTGAAGTGATTATGTCTTCAACTTTAGCCAACAACAATAATATGACTCAGTTGGTGCCACATCGCCGTCATCGTCATATGATCAAGGGGGTCAAGTTCTTATCGTCTAGATTATATAGTGGTGGCCTGGTGGGCTTTCCACGATATGGGATACTCATGAGTGTAGAAGATAGTACATATGCGAGATACATTCATGAGTATCAAGCATGGCAAAGTCACAGTATGACATGGTAGCATTACTGTCGTTACCTAGATGATCAGTTCTATATAATGGGGCAGCGACAAAAACATTGACATCATGGGAGGATAGCCGTGATGATTTTCAACCACCCTGAAACTCTATGTGGTAGTCATGTGGGGTTGGGGCTTAGGACTTGGGAGTTGGGACTACTATTATATCTTATTACATCGTACTTCTCCAGTTTCACTCTTGTACTTATGTTTATACTTTGTATGGCCATTAGACAGATGATATTATCAATGTATGACATTATTGTTTGGGTTAAAGATTTGTGGCATTGATTATGTGGATTTGTAGCTTTTTTGTGCAATGTGTAGTGTTATTTATCAACCTCTAACACTTAAGATTTCAGATGTGTGCATAGCGTCTGTCACGAGGGTACTGGTTTCCAACTATTGATACCCAATTGTGTAATGAAGTATAATGGTTTTTAAGTGTTTAATGATGTTTTTCATAAAAATAAGAAGTGCTTAATGAGGCTTATTATGACATTTTCTAAAGTTTCATCAAAAAATTCCAAGGTTTACATAGTGTTTCCATAGTTTCCATAGGTGACAACGTATGTTATAAGGGAGATGGTTCTCCCAACCATTATAAATGTTTGTTTTTTATATGTAATGATTCCTAAGTATGTATTAGTGTTCATTCTATCAAATCCTAAAGTTTTGTCAGAAATTTCCAGTGTTTGGTTAGTGTTTCCATCATTTCTTCTTCTTCTTTTTTCAACGTTTCCTTATGATATGCCTATATGTATTCGTACCCCAAGGGTACAATATGGTGTGTGATACTGATACTTTAAACCATGACCCTCGAAATACTGCCTATGGTTCATTTTATTGAGTCTTGCAATAATCAACTTGCTTATCAAATATGTAAATAAAAAGTTTGGAGCATGATATCATCTAGAATTCTACAATAGCACAAAGTGATGGTGCTAAAAGAAGATTTAAAGGTGCTTTGGTAATGAAGACCGATATTTGAGAAGGTGGAAGATCCAAAGACACAAGAACAAGAGCAAGACAGTGAAATGTAGTAGTGTAGCAAGGACAAAATTCATGCAAGTGCTTTTACTATGTCGTTGATTCGATACTGAGTACGGTGATGGAGGCAAGGTTAAAAAGTCACTGTTAATGGAAATGTCAAATACTTAAAAATAATGGACAGATCATGTCAAAATATTGTAAAAGTCATATAAACATCCGTAATCTTAAAAAATATTCAAAAAAATCACAAAAAAGGAATAAATACATATTTATAAATTATCATATCACTATAAACTACCATATAAGTAAAGGAATACGAAGTAAATGCACAAAATACTCACTTAAAGGTGTTGGGTATATTTTTTTTAGATGAAAGCTAATAAGAGTTAATAAAGAATTTAAATATGAAATGCATTGTTTATTATTTCAATGAAAATTTCAGAAAGGAGAAGGAAGCTTCGCTCAATTGGGTATCCCAACATTATTCTATGGTTGACATTTCCATAAGTCTCAACCAAAACCAGTATTTATATGACTAATGCTTGGTCAAAACGATATGAAATGTATCAAAAGATTAAAAAAGTGTTGCAGTAACAATACAAATAGGTTTCGTGTTGGTACCTATGGAAATGGAATATGTTGATTCTTAAAACCATGGATAGAGGACTTACAATAGTGAAAGAATACTAATCACATGTAATAAATTGTTTTAACTATCATCATGATCTATCTATGGTTCAAATGAATATCCAGAACTTGTTCATTCATGGAGCACATTTATATAAGCATAACAAAACAGAAATACAACAAATTGTGAAAAATAAAATCAACCACCACCAACAAAATCAGAATGAAAAAAGAATAAAAAATTGACAATTAATGTAGGGATGTCGTACAAACATTAGCATTATATATAAATTAATACCTAGAAATTTGCAGTGTGGACTTCTAAAAGATGGTCCAATAACTAATCCCAGCTGGTTCTATCCTTTCTTACTGTTTTTTATCTTTTCCTAAACCCCAGAAAATGGTATGTACAAGAAAATAATCATTGATAGACTAGAGAGAGATAGAGAGGTAGAATGCTTACAAAAATCAATGGAATTCTCACATCAGACAACTGCAAGGACCTTTCATCGTGATCGAGAATGATTTTATCCTCTACACTTTGCATAGAAGTAGAAGATACTTTCATTCTACTTGAATAGAGGACTGAACATTCGAACAATATCCACGCTGCAAGTACGAGAGCTAGCGCACCATAGAAAACAGCTTCATATCTGCAAAACAGTTTTGATAATATAACAAAATAAATAAAAATAAATATATTATATTATATTATTCAATCACATAAAACTTCCTTCGTATTCGCAAAACAGCTTGGATGAATATTATCGTGATGGCAAGCTAGGAAGAAAGAATACCCAATCGATAGAAGTAGAAAAGGAGGTGCAAAACCAAGAAAAATAGAAGTGAGTCGGGTCAAGAGGCCAGTTGGTGAAAACAATGGGAGAACCATGGAGAAACCTGTGAGAAAACAATGAATACCGTAAATACAGATGCACACCTCTTCCGTTCAGGTATAATGGATTAGCAAAGGGTAAGAGAGAATGAGAGAGATAAAGAGAAAGAGATGTTGTGAACAATAAGCATACACATTATTATAACACATAGCAACTTGAAGCTTCTAATACAAAGTGAACATTTCTTTTTCTTTTTCTTTTTCTTAGGTAAACGTTAGTGGTTAAGTTATTAGTAGGTGAAGACGGGTTTTGAACCCAGGTCTGTAGTACGACACCCAACGAAATTGGCAGAAAGATATTTAGACTTGCAAAAGTGCATATACATAATATATTGATATTGTGAACAATGATTCGATTTTTCATTCATTTACAAGGTTTTTGTTTACTTATACACAAATTAAATAAAGATTGTATGCTGAAAATTCTTTTTGTTATTGGTATTACCTGCAGACATCAACTTATTTATCAAGCTCGGTGAAAATAAAACTAGAAAGACTAATATGAATATCTGAACTAGATTAACAAAGAATCACTTGAAGCACCAATTAAATATTACCACCACATGAAAGATAAGTGACCTTTGAATTCAACTAGATGATTGAAGGAAAAAGTGCAGTGATTTAGAGATAAAAAATTGTTAGCAAAAAGAAGAAACAGAAAATGCTAACAAAATACCAGCTATGGACCAGTTTATCAACTGGTGCACTGTAAGTAGTTCTTGCTTCTGAGTTCTATGAGAAGTGGATAACGACACCATTATTGATGATAGCGCAACCAGAAGATACTAATTTCAAAAGAACAGAAATTAGTATTTATATTCAGATCTGTTCAAAACAAAATTCTTAAAATTTCATACTCCAAAAGTTAAGAGGCATATTTGTACCTGCAAGTGAAAGAGCATTGGGAACCTTAGAATTTGTCTGTCACAAGTGACGATGCGTAGCCAATACGTATTCCTTTCAGCACATAAATCAAACCATCTCGCAGCCACTGCCATCAAGATAAATATAGATCCACTTCCAATTCTACAGACAAATGATTTTAGTGTTTTTAGTGTATGTATAATATTAGTTTGGATTGAAAATACAAGGGCATAGCAGAATGCTGGGGAATCAAGAGACAGTACATACATAGAATGAGTATAACAGAGATAAGGATGTTGACATCAATGAGTAGCGATGTACAAATGAACTCATTCACAGGAACTTATGGTAGCACCAATAGGTAACAAGATGAAAGAAAGTCAACCGAGATGGTTTGGTCAAGTGCAACATAAGACCAATGACCGCACTAGCAAGGAGTGGTATGGTGCAAGTTGAAGGCTCAATAATGAGTTGGGTTCAGGTGGCAAAAAAAAGGCCTGAGAACTTCTGATTTACTGGAAGATATAGCCCTAGATAGAGTGGAATAGTGGAACAGGATTTCTGTAGCCAGTCCCAAGTAGTTGGGATAAGATTTTGTTATTTTAATATAACAGTGGCACTTGTTGATAAAATTGATAACTAAGAAGTCTTCTAATGTACAGAGCACACATCATTAAAAAACTTATCCAATCAACCACCAATAAATAAAAGTAAGGATTTAACAAGAACTAAGAAATATTTAGGAGTGCTGAAACAAACATTTGCAAAATAATAAACATCAATTACGTTTTCATTTAGATTTATCACTGTGTAAACAGATCAAAAGAAGTGATAGATAATATTGTGACCTAATAGCGGTAGGGGTGCAACTTGGGCTGAGCTCCACCCAACCCTGATTTAACCAAACAAACATGTAAGTCAGTTGGCTGACATTTTCAAACCCTGGGTAGCATTGGTCCTCTTAGGCTTTACAATATTTGTATAATCCAGCAAACATTTCAAAATTTTGCAAATTTACACCTAAAAATAACAACATCAAGGGAATCTTCCGATTCCTTCAATACCTGTTGCTTTAAAGGCATAAAATGTGTAGATCACTATTCCAAACCTGTAGCATAAAATGTATATAATACCCATGTTCTTTCTCCAAAAATATTACCAATTTATCACCCTTTCAATCAATTGTATTGTGTGATCACCCATCAAAGTTGGATTTGCATGAAATCTAGATGACGCAGGAGAATATTCAAATATCAAAATGCCAATGAGTATACAGGAAAGGTAAAGCCTAGGGGAATCCATAGAGAACCCCATTAAACTGTGATGCACCAAGAGTTCTACTACTTTCTTTTGGTAAGTCATGTGTAATGGCTCCTTTTTTATTAAGAAATAAGCATTTCAAGACCAATTATGAGAATCATTAGGCTTTGTTTCAATTACAATTTGAACTGCTTGGAATAGTAAATTGATAATAGCAGCATTGAAACAGGTGAGTGGCCCTAACCATCCAAGTCTGACAGACATCGCTTGCATTTCAATGTACCTAAAATACCAGGTAAGTTCCAAATAATTAGGGCTTGAACCTGTACCACAATTAGTTGCCAATATGAATTGCAACCATGAGATCTCAGGTGTTATCCCAGCTTACCCACCATAAAGAAACCCAGGGAAAGGACAAAAATTAGGCATGTAATTGTCCTTAAAAGGATGAACCTAATCTCCTCCCTTCTAAAAGCTTTTAGTCAAAGAACAAGGTGAAGAGAAGCCTCAACTAACATGACTTACACTAATTGAGTGTTATCCGGAATTTCTGCTGGCATGAGAGTGAAAATGGACAAAAACCAACAAGTGATCCATACAAAGATAGGTATCATAGATCTCACTGGAATAGAGTAGAAAAGATAAAAAGCAGCAACCACCCCCAAAATCAGGAAAAACCAAGTGTAGAGCTTCCTCTCATTGAAGCTATTCACCTACATTAAGGCACAAAGAAATCAAAGTTGAGAAGCAAATTAGAGTGCTTCACTACTTATACTATAGCCAATTGCAGGACATTAAGCAGAATGTTAGACATCAATACCAGGAATTCAAGAATGAATACTGACACAGCACAAGTGGCCAGAAGTTTCACAACAGAATTAAATTTTCTGCCAGACAAATCTCTCCATAGTGCTTTTAGAAACTGACGTTCACTAAATATTTTTGTCCATAGAAATACTGTCATTGCGATGTATGCATGGTAAAGAGGAGGTGAATGCTCCAGAAACAGTACAACACAAAATACTCCCATCAACAGACATCCGCATAGATATACCTGCCACAGAGAAGAGATATAAAGCCATTAATGCAAAAACCAAGAAACAATAAAGCATTCAGATGATAGTACTATCTACGTATAAAAAAATGAGAAATGACGCAAATAGATCTTGGTGACACCAACTGATCTTTTATTCTTGTGAAGGAACTGATGCACCACAATCATAGAAGATTAGATTCACTATTAGATAAAAATAGCCAAAAAACTTTTATAAATTTCCCACTTTTCCCCCAATACTTCAAGCTAGATAACCAATCTAACAGAGGAACGTTCTACTGCACGGTAAATCAAAGAAATTTTCTTTCATCTTCACACTTCAGTGCTTACAAGCTACATGGGAGAAAACCTGAGCAGTAAAGGCAAACAAATAACAAGATGCCATTGGATTTGAATCGAGGAAGATGTCTGAATATTTACTGCCACAATAAAGTGGAGGCAGCAAACAAACATGATCCCAATCTTAGAGATAGATGATTTAACATAAGAGTGCACAAAATAAAATATGGATGTCAAAGACATTAATAAAGGGAGTAACTCAGCCTGCCTCATTATAAGAAGAAGAGGATAAAGAAGAACGAGAGGATGAAGCAGAAGAGAATGACATGATTCAAAACCACGTCCTCTCAGCCTTTGCATTTATACAGAGTCACTTTGGAAACATAAAAGCATAACTTTTCCCTCAAGTAAAAGGACTACATATAGTTCATATGTATCTTTGCATAAGAACCCATAGATAGATCTTGCCAAACATACTGGCACCTCCCAAACTATCGGCTTGCAGGGATGAGATATGAGATGAAACTTACGAAAATAGATTAGAGTCACAAAATATAGACAAATAAGAAGAAGAAAGAGAGAAAGGAAGATAAAAGGAGAGAGTTTTTGGAGAAAATTTCGAAATAGAGTAGTACCTTACTATATATATATATATATATATATATATAGAGAGAGAGAGAGAGAGAGGGAGAGAGAGAGAGAGAGAGAGTTGGTATAACCTTGGTGTGGTATACCATATAGATACATTTACATTTATACAACCAATGTGACCATATTACCCTCAATAATTATATCTCAACACTCCCCCTCAAGCTGGTGAATAGATATCTATCATTCTCAACTTGTCTACAAGGTATGAAAACTAAGTACCACTCAAACCTTTGGTGAACACATTTGCAATTTGATACTTGGTATGAACAAAGGGAATACATATGCAACTTGACTTAATATGGTCTTTGATGAAATGTCGATCAATCTCTACATGCTTGGTCCGATCATGTTGCATTGGATCATGTGCAATGCTAATAGTAGTTTTGTTATCACAAAATAGACTCATTGGTCCTTTCACTAGAAATCCAAGTTCAGCAAGTAACATCTTCAGCCATAATAATTCACATATTCCATTTTCTATAGACCTAAATTCATCTTTTGCACTTGACTTAGCCACCACTAACCATTTCTTGCTACGCCATGTGCCAAGATAACCCCAAACAAAGGAGATCCTGAAGTAGACCTCCTGTCAATCAAGGAACCAGCCCAATCAGCATTAGTGTATGCAGCTACAGCCACTCTGTGATGATCATATTTCTTAAACAGGATATCTCAGAATAACCCTTCAAATACTTCAAAACCCCATATGTTGCTTCCATATGAGCTTGTGTAGGAGTATGGTTCATCTTTTGTGAACCATGCCAGTTGGCTAAACATTGTAAGATCGTTTATCCTCTTAGTAATAATAATAAAAGTTTTGTTCATTTTTCTCTTATGCATTCTAATGTGTGGGGACCCTCCCCTACGAATTCTTTGTTTGGGTTTAGATACTTTGTAACATTTGTGGATCATTGTTCTCGTGCAACTTAGGTTTACATGTTAAAGAGCAAAAGTGACATGTTTGCAGCCTTCAAATCCTTTCATAGTATGATTATTGCACAGCTTAATACTAAACTTCAAATCCTAAGGTCCAACAATGGTGGTGAATACATTTCTCGAGAGTTCTCCTCTTTCCTTGATACCTCTGGCATCATTCACCAGGCTACTTTTTCAGGTACTCCTGAGCAAAATGAGATAGCTAAATGGAAGAATAGGCATTTATTAGAGATTGCCCATACAATCATATTTACCATGGATGTGCCTAGGATATTATGGTCTGAGGCCGTTCAAACTACAACATATCTCATTAATCGGATGCCTTCACATGTTCTTTCTCAAAAGGCCCCTGTTGAGATCATGTTTTCTAACTCATCCATGTTCCTTTTACCACCCAAAACCTTTAGATGTATTTGTTATGTCCATGTATCTAAATCGGATCGCATCAAGTTAGATCCAAAGGCACTTAAATGTTTTTTTTTTTTTTTTTTTTTTTTTTTTTTTTTTTTTTTTTTGCTAGAGGGTGAATCAGAAAGGGTACAAATGTTTTCATCCTCCTACCCGTCATTACTTTGTGTCTCGCGATGTAACATTCTTTGAATCTATTTATTTTTTCCGACTTGTGGGACATCTCTCTAGGGGGAGAAGTTTGCAAATGAAGAGTTGTTTGGCTCTACTTCAGAGCCTATTCCTATTCCTATCCCCATTCCATTGTATTACTTTAATGGAAAAAGTAGTAGTGTTGGTAGCAAGGGGGAGTTCCAAGTATATACACGAAGAAACAAACAAAGAGCGCACATAAAAGAGGCAAAGGAAGACCTGAGTTCTCATGACCCACTTCAAGACTTGACTTCTGAACCAATTCCTGAGACAAGTAACAATCCTCCCCTTCCTCCTTCACCTCATGATGATTTGGATCTACCCGTAGCTCATATAAAGGGTGTTAGAGCTTATACTCAACACCCTATGTCAAATTTTGTGACATATGATTCTTCATCACCCTATTTTCGTAGTTTTTCTGTAGCTTTGTCTTCTGTTTCTATTCCTCACAGTGTACCTAAAGCCTTAGCACAACAAAAATGGAAGGATGCAATGGTTGAGGAAATGAAAGCGTTAGAAAAAATCATACTTGGGAGTTAGTTTTTCTTCCCAAAGGAAAGATACTGGTGGGATACAAGTGGGTATTCACAGTCAAATACAAGTTGGATGAGTCTGTGGAGAGATATAAAGCACGCCTCGTTGCATAAGGGTACACTCAAACATTTTGCATAGACTATCAAGAGACGTTTGCCCCGGTAGCTAAAATAAATACAGTACAGGTGCACATCTCTCTTGCAACAAATCAAAACTGGTTACTCTTTCAATTTGATGTGAAAAATGTTTTCCTATATGGAGACTTAGAGAAAGAAGTATATATGGTCACTCCACCAGGTTTTCGTATGATGTATGCTGAAGGGAAGGTCTGTAAGTTAAAGAAGGCAAGGCATTGTATGGTCTGACACAATCCCCACGTGTGTGGTTTGAGAGATTTAGATCAACCATGTTGAAATCTGGATAAAAGCAAGCTCAGGCCAATCACACTTTACTTGTCAAGAGACAGGGTTCTCAAGTGACAGCTTTAATAATGTATGTTGATGACATTATTGTCACAAGATATAATGTTGCTGAAATGACACGATTGAAAGATAGTTTAGCTAAAGAGTTCGAGATTAAGGATCTTGGATCTCTACAATACTTTCTTGGGATTGAAGTTGCCAAAACGAAACAAGGGATCTTTCTATCTAAAAGAAGTATGTGTTGGATTTGTTAAAAGAGTCTAGTATGGAAGGCTGCAAACCTTGTACTACACCAATTGAGGTGAATCTTTGATTAAAAGAAGATGGTAGTGAATAGCTCATTGATGCTGGGAGATTTCAAAGATTGGTGGGACGCCTCATATATTTATCCCTTACTCGCCCAAACATCACATATGTTATAAATGTCATTAGCCAATTCATGCATGCACCAACTCAAAATCATATGGAAGCCGCATATCAAATCCTTAGATACTTAGGGTTGTCCAGGAATGGGTCTCTTATATAAGAGACATAGTCATCATCATGTTGAGATTTACACTGATGTTGATTGGGCTGGTTCACTCACAGATCGCCAGTCTACATCTGGATATTGCTCCCACGTTGGAGAGAACTTGGTTACTTGGAGAAGCAAGAAGCAATCTATGATAGCCAGATCAAGTGCTAAAGTAGAATTCAGGTCTATGGCTCATGGAATTTGTGAATTATTGTAATTGAAAATATTGTTATCCGAAATAGGATTTCACATCCAGGGACTTATGAGTATATTGTGACAACAAAGCCACCATAGTACTGCACATGATCCTGTGCAACATAATCGAACTAAGCATGTAGAGGTTGATCGTCACTTTATCAAGGATCATCTCAAGAAAGGCAATATTTGTACCCCCTTTATCCAAACTCATGATCAATTGACCGATATCTTTACTAAGGGTCTGAGTGGATCGCAGATCATGTTTCTATTGAGCAAGCTGGGAATGCTCAATATTTATTCTCCAGCTTGAAGGGGAGTTAAGGAATGCATATCTTGAGGATATTAATGTCATACTATAATACGTATATAGACCATTATGTCGGTGTACAAACTCTTATGAATAAATACCCTTACGTATGTAGAGACAATAACTCTCATACGATTAACCCCAATTCCTCCTCTCTCTTTCTCATCTTCTTCTTTATTTTCTCCATTATTGATCTTGTAGGTCTTCAAGTGTATTATCTCTCATCTAGCATATCCTTTTCAAGAGAAATAGTGAATTAGCTAATCATATCTTTATCCATTGTGATTTTGCAAAGAATATGGAAGCTTGCTTCGTATGTGGGTGACGCCTGAAAAGATATTGGATTTGATTTGTAAATGGAATAGCTTAGGCATGGATCCTCGGGGGAAGTTTGTTTTGGCAATGTCATTTACAAGGAGTCCTATGGAGGATTTGGAAGGAAAGAAATTACATAATTTTTTAAGGCGGGAGCATAGGCCGATTAGAAGTAGTTGATGTAATCTTGAGAGAGTAGGGTAGTTGGATGGTAGTTACCAAGGAATTCAAAGATATCTCTCCAACTCTATTTTTGAGGGATTGGATCACCTCTATCTCTGAATAGGCCTATGAACCAGAACACATTGTTGCAATGGATCCCTCCATGTGTAGACTATTTTAAGCTGAATTTTGATGGGGCCTCCAAAGGAAACCCAGGTCTAGGAGGATTTGGGTGTGTAGTAAGGATGCTAATAGTAAATTCATTCGAGTTGTGTGTGGTCCGTAGGGCAATTGTGATCCTATAAAGACTAAAACTATGGGTTTGCTTATGGGTATGAATGAATTGAAGAAAATGGTGGATGCTCGTGGCTGTATTGTAGAGGGGGACTCGTCTATTGTTATTGGGTGGGAAATGGGCAAGGGTGTCAGAATTTGGAAGTTGGCTCACTATCTTAATGAGATTAGGGAAATATTTTCCTTACTGGGTACCTCGTTTGTACATGTTCCTAAAGAAAAAAATATGTTAGCGGATAGTTGGCCAACATGGAGGTGGAGTGGAGCTTAATTCTTTGTATTGTGGTAGTGAGATCCCGGAGAGTTGTATGAAGGGGGTTACCCAGATGTTGATGTATTAGTATTCTTTTTTTCTTTCCTCTTTTTCAATAAGTTGTCAATTATTATATAAAAAAAAAGCTATATTGAGATGGGATAGAAAAACACCCAAATCTCCCTCAACAAATGGCAATGGATAAAGAGGTGAATAACCAATTCCTCATCCCTCAAGCACAGCAAACATCTATTGGCCAGGTTTCACCCTCTGTTTTTCAAATGATTAAGAATTTTATCCATAACAGCAGTCCACATAAAGAAATTAACTTTAGAAGGAACCCCACGAATCCAAATGCCCATATAAGAGAATAGAAAAACAGGGCCCCATGATCCAAACCTTCATAAAAAGATTTAATAGAAAATTGGCCATTCTTAGCAAGACACCAAACTCTACTATCATTCACGTCAGGAAACACTTTATACTCATTTAAACGTCTCATTAAACTCAGTCAATCCTCCCATTCCCAATCATTAATATTTCTTCTCAAGGAAGGACACCAAATCCCACCCCCCACCTGATCAAAGTTTTCCGCTACAAAACTAGACTTATTAGCGACAATCATAAAAATGCTCCGAAAAACATAGATAAGGGGAGTCCTACTGTAACATCCCATAATTCTTTTGGTGTGTTATGAGACCAAGGATTGACTCCAACGACCCAATTGGGTCAACCCACACAAAACGAAACAAGAGGACCAACCTTAGTCCCCTTTGGACCTTATTGAGCCACTAAGATGATAATGGGAGTGAAGGGAATGAATGGAACACAGGAGAAAAGATGGATTGATTAATTCCAGTTTTAGGAGAACAGTCCAAGGTTATCAAGACAGCGTCTGTCTGGGTGTTACAGCAGGGCATGAAGGGTTATGGGCAGGGTTTCTGGAATTAGTAATAGGCACACACACACAAAGGGAGCTGGAAGGGATTCTTGAAGTGATGCTTCTGGACTGATTTAGAGATTCAGAACTGTCTAAATCAGCAGGTTCATGGGAACTAATACTGGCTGCTTAGAAGTCTAATAAAGGTTCAAACAGGGGAATTAGTTGGGCTGTAATTGAATTCAACTCAGCAGGGTTTGTGAAGTCAAATCTAGAATAGAATATGGGGTTAAACAGGACCAGAAGTTTACTGTTTAGGATCTGGATTCTGGACAGAGTTCATACATTGAATACATCTCCAAATGAACTATCGGGTGTATTGTTATGGGCCCCGAAAACAAATCGCAATCAGGTGATGTTATGAAGTAGATCAGGCTGTTAACAGTAGGTTATATAAGGGTTTAAGTCAGGCTATCTGTGGAGCTAAACTGAAGGGAATAATGATCATTCAGGAGCAGTCTTGGGGCAAAACAATGAGGCTTACGTTGCTGAACTCTGGTAGTATTCAGGGGCTGAAACAGTGGTAACTCACGATCAGGTTCAAAGAGGGTTTTGTTCAAGTGTGGACTAGAAAAGGCAGCAAAGATTCTTCGCATCAAAGTGCCACAGGATCTAGGGACCAAGGATTTGTCTTATTTAAAAGGAAAACAGCCTGGATAGGGTGGTTGTGGATTAATCGCAAGTCAGACTGATGAGGATTAGGGGTTTTGGTGTGGAAAAATCAAGTAGAAAGAAAGGAGAAGAAGAGTTGCAGGGTGGACAGCAAGTAACATAGAGTGAATAACAAAGAAAGAAGAGGAAGAAGAACAAAGAAGAAGATGAAGAAAGAAGAAAGAAGTACCTATGTGGATAATCACCTACCTCACAAGCCCTTGGAAATCACCATCCTTGGGTTCAAGCCTTGGTACCAAACTTGAAGAAGAAGACTCCCCATTGTATAGAAAAGAAAACTCTGATTTTTATTAATAAACTCCATTGCAACCCAATACAAAAATGTGCAGCCCTATATATAGGTTAACAAACTCAAGAAAATAGCAAGAAACCAAGTTAGAAACTCCTAAACTACAAGTTTACTTGCTACTAAAACTTTCATAAACTCAAATCTACTAAAATCATGACTTTCTAAAAAAGAAAAACTGTCAAATCAAGCCCTTTTAGAGAATTTTGACCAGCACTCAAATTTGAATAGTATATGTGTTGTCTATCTTTGCCCAAAACCAATAATAATAATTTCATAATGCAGGACCATATGCTGTCAAGAAATTAAAATTGAATGACCATGGGTAATCCACACAATTTGGACTAAGTAGATTACAATTTTTGTCAATTTTTAATAAGGCCTTCTTATGACCAGGAATCTTTTTATAATTTCCATAGTTTTAGGGGTCTTGAGATAAAAGAAAATAAATATTTAGTATAAGAAATGGGCTACACTATTTGGGTTTTTAGGCACTTTTATTGGACTGTTAAAACAGCCTACAATGAGACCCACAAATGTCATATCGTGTGAGTATCTTTAGAGAAAAAATCTTGCTGATTTTCAAGATCATTGGAACCCACATGTAAGCTGTACAATACCTACAAGATTTTGGAGATCTTTTTACGGCCCAAAATATCTTGCTTATCAAGCAAGAAAAATCCATTTAGTTAAGTATTTTAATTTAGAAGGATTCTCTTCTTTTTTATAGAAAGTTTAGGAATTACTGTCCTAGATTGTAGGGATTTTATTTTTATTTTATTTTATTGTAAGCCTATTTAAAGAAGCACCCACATATAAATAAATCAGTTGAAAATGAATATTTGAAATAGAAAACACGTGTGTTGACGTAGGTGTGGTGTCCCAAGTTTTCTCTTTCAACCCCTCACATGAGGTGAACATTCTACCATCTTTCTCTCTCTTCTCTATTATCTTCACTTCTTCTCCAATGACATTTTGTTTTTTCTTTCTTGTTTATTCTTCTTGTGAACGGTTGTTCTACATTAAATTTGGTATCAGAGCCAGGTTTTCTAATTAATTATTATTAGTTGTGATCCTTTCCACAACAACATAACAAATTCTTTGTTTTAGGATTCTTTCAAAGTGCCTAAATTAATTTAAAGCCTATTTTTAGGTTTTTAAATAATTTTAGGGCTATCCTAAATTCTTTTGGAGTTTTTACCAAGACCCTAAAATTTTGGGGTTTTCTCCAAAGGGTTTCAATGTGAGTAAGGATGTCATTCGATTCTTTTATTAAGACCCTCATCCTTTTTGGAGTCTTTTCCAATAATTTTAGCATAACCCTAAAATCTCTGGGGTCTTTTGAAAGGGTTTTCTAGAGCCCTAAAACCATGGTTGAGGTCCCAAAGTCATCATAGTTCATACTGTGGCTACACTGTCTGCCATTGTAAATGGGCATGTAAACGAGATTCAAGCCACAAAGTAGGAAGTAGCACAATTGACTGCTAGAGTGACGGGTCTTAATGCTAAGATGCATTTGAGTAGCTCATGGCGGC
This sequence comes from Platanus orientalis, assembly GCA_025762735.1. Classification (NCBI taxonomy): domain Eukaryota; kingdom Viridiplantae; phylum Streptophyta; class Magnoliopsida; order Proteales; family Platanaceae; genus Platanus; species Platanus orientalis. The sequence continues at coordinate 2,979,039 of JAOXJP010000008.1, read as the reverse complement.
CATCAAATTAATGGGAAAAGAATCAACACATGCAACAGATTCATCTAACTCTATACCAGGTTCAAGCCAACAAGTTGAGATTCCCCTTCAAAATGTCTCATTTAATGTGCAACATGAGATGAGATTTCCCAACTAGGAGCAGTCAAGGCTAGAAGAACCCACTCCTAAGGAGGATTCTAAGGATCAGGAACCAGCATCTGAAGTGAAAATGCAGCATGAAGATACTTATGAAGACAAAGTGTAGCCCAAAGAAGGAAGTGCGCCACAAGTTAATTATGTGTTTCCCTCCTTTAATGAGCATCTGATGTTGTTGCCTCAACAAGTTTCAATATTGTAGTCTCAACAATAGTCATCTATATTGTCCCAACAAGTTGAAGTTCTTCACTTCAAGAACATCAAGATGTTGAGTTTGTCATATCGCTCCCCTCTAAATCAACAAATTCGTGGTAGAGCTTCTTCAAACTCGGGGAGTATATTGCAAGAGCATATGCTGCCAAGAAATTAAAATTAGATGATCATGGGTAGTCAACACAATTTGGACCAAGTAAATTAGAATTTTTGTTAATTTGTAATAAGGCCTTCTTATGGCCAGGAATCTTTTTATAATTTTCATAGTTTTAGGGGTCTTGAGGTAAAGAAAAAATATATATTTAGTATAGGAAATGGGCCACACTATTTGGGTTTTTAGGTACTTTTATTGGGCTATTAAAATAGCCTCGAATGGGACCCACAAATGCCATATCGTGTATCTTTAGAGTGAAAATATTGTTGATTTTCAAGATCATTGGGGCCCACATATGAGCTCTGCAATACTTGCAAGATTTTCAAGATTTTGGAAATCCTTGTAGGGCCCAAAATATCTTGATTGTCAAGAAAGTAAAGTCTCTTTAGTAAAGAATTTTATTTAGTAGGATTCTCTTTTTTATATAGAAAGTTTAGGAATTAATATCCTAGATTGTAGGGATTTTATTTTTATTTTATTTCATTGTAAGCCTATTTAAAGAGGCACCCACATATGAATAAATCAGTTGAAGATGAATATTTGAAATTGAAGACACATGTGTATTGAAGTGAGTGTGGTATCCCAAGTTTCCTCTCTCAACCCCTCACATGAGGTGAGCACTTTACCCTATTTCTCTCTCTTCTTCTCTCTTATCTTCTCTTCTTCTCCAATGACATATTCTTCTTTCTTTCTTGTATACTATTATTGTGGACGGTTGTTCTACATCATTCCATCTACGTCCTAACCTCTAATAATGCAAAACTATCAAATAAAACAATAAAACAATAAAACCACTAATAAAAGGACTTAAATAGCATGTAACTCCTCTCTTGATGTAGCATAAGTGTTCCTCCATGGTCTTCTCACATGTAGACCTCCCACCAAGCCACGTGTGGGTCCTACATGCCCTCCAATGTTCGCATCACATATCCAAGCTATGGGGTCACTAAGTTTTTTTCAAAAGAACATTTCCAAACTCCAAAGCATAAGGTGACCAACAAGCTGGGAGACCTATCAACTGCATTAACAAGCCATGAGAATGATATATAGCATGTAGCAACCAATCAAGTAATTTTTTTACTGTTTGATGATGTAAACAAGTACTTCACAAGCAGAGTTTTCTGAAATGTATACACAGGTAATTACTTATTAAAGGATAAACTGATGCTATCCTTACTTGTCTATTATTGCTCCTAAAAGCCACTTGAATCTTCATCCTATAAATATTTCCTGGCAAAGAAGTATAAGATTGCAGCACATGGAGAACAAGATAGACCATCCAACCAATGTATCCAAGTGTAACTACAGTCATTAGCATCAACCAATCATAAGTTTGAAAATAATGAAGTCCTTCCAGCGACAAGCTTCTGAGATGTTGAGATAATTTCATTGCAGCTTCATAGTCTCTGCCAGACAACAAATCTTCTATTTGATTTAAAACAGAGGAATAATTCGCCAGCGGTTTGAAAGACTTGAAATATAATGAATTTGACTGCTTTATTTCTGAGCTTGTCAAGAAAAAAAACAGAAAATAACACACTTCCCTCCCTCCCTCCTTCCAACCTTCACATCAAGGTCAATGATAAAAAAATCATTGAACAAAAGTCAAGAGGAAGAAAACAACAGTACCTAATGGGGACATGACGCATCAGGATCAAAGTAACAAATGACCAGGAGTTTTTGGACAAAAGGTAAACAAGGAAGAAAAACCATTATGCACTGACTGAGGGATCGATAATAAAGACTGTTAGTACGTCAAATATGCTTAATTTTCAACTTAAGAAATCAACATAAAAGTAACTAAGAATAACTTTGGCACTAAAAAAATATTAAATAGAACATTAAAAACCAAAATAAATAAAAAATTTACACTCCACATTAAAACCAATCGATAACTTGTTTCAATTTGCATTGAAATCAAATCTCCATTGGAAAGAATGAATGAAGAAAAAAGCCAATGCCCCAGCCAGTCTAAGTACAAAGGAAAGATAGTGCTGTGTAGCCAATCTAAAAAAGTAGAAGTGATAGACAGTACTCCTTCAACTAGAAAATGTCTATCTTCCTTGATGAGTATAAAGGATACGTGACTTGCGAAGGAATTGATTAAGAACTTGCTTTGTGTTAGCCAGTGCAGCTTCAACTTCATCTTCCTGGATAAAGAAAAGATAAAACGCATCACTTGTCTCACCACTTAGTTGCTGTGTAACCAAATAAAAGCATAAAATGGAGATGCCAATGAAAATTTCATATAAAATACCAATGTCATAATGAGACCATTCTTATTTTAGTTATAACAGTTTCATAAAACTAACCTCACTCAAATTAATGTAACCCAGGGGCAAATTTCCGACGGAATTAACAGGACATGGCAAACCAAGAAGAGTTGACTGCAAAAATTTCAAGGGGCCTATAAGAACAATGAAATTCAAGGGAAACAGTGTAGTATATTTCTATGTAATTAAGATTAAACAAAGAATCAAAATAATGAAAAATAGGGGAACAGGTAACAGAACCATTAGTGGCGCAATATCTGCTTGGTTAACATCCACTCTTTCTATGCCACTGAGACCCCACTCAACAGGGGTAGGCATGTCATGCATATGCTCATCAACAAAACGAAATACATCATCAGAGTGACTACTGTGGAGTAGCCGTTGGTGATGTTTAACACCTGCTCCCCAAGCTACAAGTGGAGTATCAGTGTTCGTGGGATGCCCATCTCCATGACTTCCTATCAGTAAAACCGTGATCATATCAGCATCTTAAATGTATGGTACACTGGTAATCTAGAACGTTTAAGGAAAATGAAACGAAGCAGAACAACAGAAGAATCAGAAGCATGTCAGGATAGACTATGAAATAGTCTGCTGAAAAACAAAAGAGCAACTTAATTCACATTGATAGTAAGAAAAAGTAAATTAAGAAATTTGATATCTCAGCAGTTCCTGTCAGCTGCAATCAGAACTTGAGGCCTATGAACATAATTATGTTCAGAACTGTAGTATTTTCAGCTAGTTGAGTGACTAACCGCCTGTATATATGGAGCACCTTAACCCACATTTCGCAGTAGATGAATGTTTCAAAACATGAGATAACCATGTGACTAGCTTCCTACAGATTTGGAATAAATCTCAGTTTAAGATAAGATATCACCAAATAAGGGTGAGATATACTCTTACCCAGTTAGAGATTGATCAGACCTCTTAACAGTCCTTCTGGGTTGAGGTAAAATGTTTCTTTTTAATGGGAAAACATATGGTTATTAGTGTTACCAAACAGTTTATTTCATGATATGTTTTGTAGTTGGGGTATACCATCTTTCCACTTCATGTTACAACATATATTTCATACCATTTACTAACAGAGAGGTGGTAAATAGGAGAAGTTGAGGTCAAAGTTATAAATTAACATGAAATTTACTTACTCAAAATTTTTCTATAAATTGCCGAGTGGAAAGAAAAGAAAAGGTTTGATCATAAGATTGTGCTTTCAAGGTATAAGATGGCAGAGGATACTAATAGAATCAAAGATGAAGCAATCAGTTCTTACTCCAAATTGAATGCAAGGGAGATCAAGGAAAGACCCATTATCAAAAATTTGTTTTAAGAAACTTTTTTTTAGAGAGAGATAAAAGAAGCTTTATTAACAAAACATGTAACAAAGGCATTCACTAGGATAGTAAAACCCAAAAACACAGCAGAACAAAGAAAAATAACAAAAAACAAAACAAAACAATAGGAACAAAGAACCAACACAAGGACACCCCACCCAAAACCAATGGCTACAACAAAACCCAAGCATTAGACCAATCCCAAATCTCACGCCACTCAACCTCCACAAAGCCCGGGGAAATAGAAATCCAACACCAAAGAAGCTCATAGTCATACTCCTGACCCATAAGACGATCAAATGGAGATAACTTCCCCTCAAAAATTCAAAGGTTCCTTTCCTTCCAAACAGTCCAACAAATAGACCCTAGAAGAAGCCCCCACATCATCCGAGAACAAACCCCAAGGACAGAAACCCACCAACCAGTAATAAGATCTCTAAAGGACTGCAGGAACATCCAAGCAACTAGGAGATGGGCAAGAAAGAAAAACCAAATCTTTCTAAGCACTTGACAATGGATAAAAAGATGATCCACTGACTCCTCATCCCTGAAACATAAAACAAATCTATTAGCCAAGTTCCACCCGCGACTCTTGAGATGAGATGATTGAGAGTAAGAATTTTATCCAAAAAAGTAGTCCAAATAAAAAAGTTCACTTTAGATGGAATCCCTGGAGTCCAAATCCCCTTGAAAGAATTGGAAGCATTACCATCACTAACCCAGCCCCCATAGAATGATTTAGTAGAAAAGCAATCATTTTTATTGAGCCCCCACAATCTTTTATCCCTAACCCCAAGTGTCAAACGAAAATTCTCCAACTAACCCAACAACCTCAACCAGTCCAACCATTCCAGTCATGAAGATTTCTTCTTAATTTAGGACCCCCCCCCCCTCCCCTCTCCTCCCACTTGATCAAAATTATCAACCACTAAATTGTGAATCTCAAATGCAACATGGAAGATCCGAGGAAACTTAACCTTAAGCAAGGAGCTTCCACACCAAGATTCCACCTAAAACGGGTATCCTCACCCGACCCCACACCAAGCCTAAGGAACTTTTGAAACTAAGTCATACCCTTCATAATAGACTTCTATATCCCACACCCATGAGAGCCTCTAACCTTCTTAGAATCCCACACAAAATTACAACCGTACTTGGCCATAATCACCTTCCTCCATAAATTCTCTTTTCACCAAACCTCCAAAGCCATTTACCAAGAAGGGCATGATTGTGAAATCGAATCTTCCAAATCCCAAAGTATTGTAGCATGCATGAACAAAATGATGAGCAAAGAGATCCACAGTATAATAACTAAGCAATTCAAAATATAAACTAGATTCCTACTTAAACCAAGTACTTTTGCAATTTAAAAAAGGGAAACTAGTAATAAAACTAATCAACCTGACAAACAAAGAACATATAAAACCTGAGAACAAGTACCTTATGTACTTAAATTATCAACTACTGTCCTATTAAAGAATAGCTAAGCAAACAATGCATATAAACCTACTGGTAAATTATCGGAAAAAAAAAAACTACAGGAAGGCTTGAAAAGAGGCTGTGGGAATGCTTATATAATAAGCTGGCAGCAAGCATAAAAAGGATATATGGGTGTGCTAATATGATCACAAGATCATGCAAGAAAAAGGCTAAGGATGATGTCAATCAAGCTTAGGACCTGTAGAAAACAGTGAATGTCCTAAGGGGATATACCTTTGAATATGCCTCTCAAGTATGGGTAGCTTCACTTGAAAATTGGAGCTGCCAATAGTCTCTAACACTCTCTTAGGTATTTTAACAAACACCTAAGATGCAAAATCTGGGCAAAGTTCCCTCTTCATGTCCATAACTTCAATTTCAGCAACAAGTAGCCCATGCAAATCTTCCCATATATGGGGAATCCTCCAACAAGATGGTAGGTGATGAACTGGATGCAAAGAAGAGGTCTAATTGTAAAAAGACCAAAAACCCAAGTACAAGGTGCTGGCCGCAGGTATATAATGACAATTTCCTTAGGTTTTCAAACTTCAAAACAACAATCTCTTAAGTAGCCACATGATGTGGGGTACCAAATAATAATGGAGTGTAAGAAACCTTATAAAAAAAGTTGCTAGAAAATTCTGGCAGCGGGATGATTTTTGGAGTTCCTATGCCAGCCAATTGGTATGGATGATAGAGGGACGTGTTGATGGGTGATGAAGGAAGCAAGGATACTATGAGGAAAGGTGGCCGGCTGGTGTAGGGAAATTAATGGAGTGAAGGTTTTGAAGATTGATGAATATGGAGGTGGTAGAAGGCTAATGGAGATGGGTTTTGGACTGTGGGACAGCAAGTTCTTCAAGAAAACCAGAAAAAAAAAAAAAAAAGTATAAAGAATAAGAAGAATAAGGTGATGGAGAGAAAAAAAAAGAGAAAGAATGATAGATTACCTGTGGAAAACAAGGTTCAAAATGTCGGTGCCAGTGGGAATATCGGTCAGGCCAAAATAAGACATATATCGGAAATGTCGAAAATATTGAAAAGAAATATTGTAAAAATCGTGGAAACTTAAGAAGCATATTCTAATCTAACTACATATGCACAAAGAAACAAATA